>CAIGRB010104487.1:103441-126726 GCA_903798255.1 Fraxinus quadrangulata | reverse complement strand
TTTTTTGTATTATTTTTTGTAATTATTTTAAATTTTTTAATTTTTTTTCTTTTGCACGGGGCGGGTTGATGCCCCGCCCCGCAACCCGCGGCGGGGCGATGCCCGGGGCGGATTTTTTTTGCCCCATTCGGGGCGAGGCGAGGCGGGGCGGGGTCCTTAGTGGCATCCCCCTATTAGGGGAGGCGACGGACGCCCCCCCCAATAGGGGGGTGCCACTTGGCTAGTGTGTCATCCCATATGTCAAAGGGGATGGCACACTAGCATTATTCTTATGTTACTTTTTTAATTAGTAAATTAATGTTACCTTTTTTAATGAATAATTTTTATTAGTGTCGTGACTTTTAATATTATGTTAAACAAATGAATAGCTAGAAAATATTTTTTACTTCCTTTAAACCCTAGTCGAAATATTCATAATCATGTTCTGTAAGGCCCCTGCTTAGGTTCGAGCGCTAGGAGGAAATCTGGAAATGTCTCTTCTCGACGTTCTTGTGCCTAGCATAAAAATAGACGGTCAACTTAATTTTGATCGTCTATGGCGTGTCTAGACAAAAATAAATAAATAAATAAGGCTTGCGCTCTTTGGAAAGTGATATTTTCTTATTTGAATTTCAGTTCAATAAAATGCTCAACAATTTTTAAAAGTTAAAAGAAATAAATTCAATAAATATTCACCCAAACCTATTTATGTAAAGTTTCTATAAATTTTGAAGGTGCGTGTGTGTGTGTGTATATATATATGTATATATTAAAAATAGAGAAAATAGTATTATTTCGTTATACACGCTAATGTTGTAAGGCTTGAAATTTTTTGATTCGTGCTACATTAGGCCCTAGTCTTGTACAAGTATCTCTATCCAGGGGTGAAGGGAGAGGTGGGCTGGGCTGGGATGATCTATAGCCCAGCCTTGTCCCCAGTCCTAGAAATTGGAAAATCTATTTTGTTTGTTTTATTTAATTCAAATAATTTTCTAATAAAATTTGAATAAGTCCAATTATATTCTATATGAAAAATGTTGTAAGTGAAGTTAAATATGTTGGAATTATTAAGTGTACTTTTCTTTTTTCCCTTCATGTTACTCTCAACCATTAATTTAAAATTTGTCTAACTAAAATAAGCACAATACATTAATCAGTTTTTCACATAGAAGTCGTGCATTTTGTCATGTCATCTATGAAGCATATGATGATTGATACACTCACGCGTTGAAATTTTATCGATTTTTTTTTTAAATATGTTCAAAACATTGAAAACTACCGAGTTGATACATGCAAAAGTTGAACTTGTAACTAATAAGATATATATTGGTGAAAACACCGTTGTCCATTGTACTTTTTAAGTGAATTTCATTTCCAATCCAAGTCCAATGTTCAAATTAAATCTTTGTTAATTTTGTTAATTAGATTCATTATCTTACAATTAATCTCCATACTTCAAAAATTAAAAATCAATATATTAAAATAGTATACTTTGTTAAACTAAAATAGTTTAAACTTATAGAAAATGAAATATAACATTAATATATTAATAATAATTTGCGATTTAAGTTAAATTAAAAAATTAAATTCATATAGTTATAAAATGATTTTGATTGGCATTTTCACATTTTTTTTGTTATGTCACTATCCAACATTGAAAGTTTATGAAACAATTGGATAGCAGAGTATCTATAAAAGACATTATCCCACATTGGAAGTTTATGAAATTATTTGAGAGAACTGCCTCTATAAAATGATCATGTTATCCAATATTTTTTTATAGGCATTTAAATTGTAATTTATGAAACCCATTCATAAAGTTAAAATTTTTAAATTAAATTTCGTGTGATTTAGAGTATCTTTTATTGTATAAATTTATTAAAAAAAAATTAAATTTCAGCACAGACTTACGTATTTTTTTGGGTCCGCCCACGTCTCTATCCAATTTTTTTACCCCGATTCTTCGTAGGGCTTTGTACCTTTATAAATGTTACACGTAATAGATCAACGTAATTCACGAAATTCCTTTGTCTAATTGAAGAATTGAATTGAAATACAGAAAAAAGACTTCAACTAAATCATGTCGTTGCTTGACTTTCACGTGCCACATTGGATACACTGCAAGTGCAAAGGTAAAGCCATCACCAAAATAGATTCCTTTCTTCTGCGCTAGTTCCTGTTTACTTCCACTACATATATCGCTCCACCGCGAGTAGATTTTCCGGCATGGCGGAGAGCGGCGACGTCGGAGGATGTGGCAAGTGTTGCTGCAGCTTCATATTTACCTTAGGCTTAACAGCTCTCTTCATGTGGCTAAGTTTACGTACTTCAAAGCCCACTTGCTCTGTACGGCAGTTTGTGGTTCCTTCACTTAACAGAACCGACAATTCCACTACCACCAGGAACAACCACACGATTTTCTTTATCATCAAGCTTGATAATGGGATGAAAGACAAAGGCGTCCACTATGATCCCATAAATTTCACCTTTTTCTATGGTCAAAATTATAGCTTTCCTATAGCCACCTACACAGTGCCAGGGTTCTACCAGGGTCACGGTAAGCACACTGACCGGAGAGCGCTGCTGGAGGCCAACGGAGTGCCGTGGGTGGCAGCTTTTGAGGCTGTTTCAAATGGTTCCACGGTGGCTTTTAGAGTGGGATTGGCTACTAGAGTGAAGTTCAAGATCTCGTTTTTTTATACAAAGAGACACAATCTGATTGTGAAGGCGGATATACCGGTGGACGACTCCGGTAAGAAAAAGAATAAGAAGGGTATTAAACTCAAGTCCAACGCACCCCTTCAGAGTAGCCATAGGCTGAGACTGGAATTTGTGGTGGTTATTTTCACTTTCTTGATAATCTTTTTGCTGTAAATCTTATATTTTGTTTGGTTAATTCATGGCTAGAATCTTCTATGATTTGAGGTTCTTTCAAATAGTTGTGTGTTTGTTAGGTATAATTACATATCCATCTGTGACAATTTATCCAACCAGTGAATTTTCAGAAATCCACAACCCCATATTTAACAATTTCCAGGTTCCATTTGATACGTGAACTTATTATATAAAGACTGATTTCTGCTGCTTTTGTTCTTGTCGCTAGATTGGACTAATCAGTTTCGACTCACTCAACTTGGTTGTTCTTCTATTGTATCTAAAGTTGGTCTGAGTGACTATTGCGGGCCAAAATTATAGAGGATGTCGTGAGATAGTTTGAGGCAGACGTAAACACGTGGTACCCTGTATTTCTTACTCTAGCTTTCATAGAAGCTTAGACAATTATGAATTCGTTGTAGTATTGTAAAATGAAGTTCACATATTTCTCATGAATTCCTTCCAATTCAAGCCATACTCCTTCCTTTCCCATTTCGATTCGTCACCATCTTCTACAGGGAAACAGCCTTTTCGACATGACTGATGGCTGCAAATGGTGGTGATTGTATTAACTGCTGCTGCTACATTATCAGTTCAGGCTTTGCAGCTCTGGTCTTCTAGTTAATAATCTACATGCTTCCTTGCCTAAACGATGCCAAATTCCATGCCATTTTGTCTGAATTTGTGTTAACGACTTTGGTGAGAAAATCAAGAAAGAAGTCACCACACTAAATTATAGGCGCACTGGAGCACTAGCTCTGACCATATGTGACTAATCTGCTGCTTATTTTATGGTGTCCTAATTGCTTTATTGGGAGTACAAATTCTGTTTTGGTATTGATACTGCTACTTCAGTTTCATGAATTTTACTATTTTAATTTAGTAATGGAAGGGCATATACTTGTAGCTTTACAGTTGGGTTGACATGTAGTATAATGGTTCTTTGTTTTCTAGCAGTGTACTCTTTCGAAATGAATGCCCATATATAGTAATCATTTTGTGTAGAGTTACCTTTCTGCCTATATCCAAGAAAATGAATGAGCTATTAATGTGGATTGTAGAAGCATGGGAAAATGGAATAATAAGCGCATTCTCGTGATTATAGTTGGAGAAGTTTTTGCTTAGCTTAATACTATTTATATAATGGATTTCATAAGGATATCTTCATATGGATGGAATTTTAGTATCCAAATTTGACTTCAAGTTTGAAAATCAGACAATAGATTGTTCTACAGTAGAATAGATGACATCTTACATGTTTGAAGGCTCGCAATATATATAGTAAGCCAGCTTAAGAAAATCTCCACACCAGAACTGCTAGTGTAAAGAGTACTGATTTCCTCTATATTTCAAAAATTCAGGTGACATTAAGTACAGGAAACATGTATCTGAGAAATCAACTAGTTTAGATTTAGCTGCTTCATTTTACTGGTAAGGAGAGTTGCCACCTTGTAGTTTAACAAGCGAATAATAGGCACCACTATTTCCCACTGAGAGTAGACTTCTTTGATCACAGCAATGGTATTAGATTTCTGTATTGTATATAATCGATGAGCCACAACGATGCATGTTCGACCACCCATCATCTTCTCTAATGCTTCTTGAACCATGCTTTCTGATACACTATCAAAAGCACTGGTTGCTTCATCCAGCAGCAGGATTGTAGGTGTTGTTATTTGAACAACAAAATAGGGGGGAAAAAAAAACTGCAGGGAACACATTTCTTATTCATTTCATAACTCTTAAATAGAGTTTTGTTTAACAGAAACACTAACAATACTCCTAAAATCAAGCCAATGAAAACAGTAGTAACAAAATCATATAGACTTGATCTTTTATCACCAGTTGAGCACCTTTATTCCAGCATATTCTTAAACATGTGCAGCTTTTTATGGCAATCTGTTAACAGTAGGGTCCTTCAATATTGCAAGAGCCAAAGCTATTCTTTGTTTCTGGCTTCCAGATAGCTGAACCCCTCTTTCTCCACAGTAGGTCTCTTGTCCATCTTTCATTCCACTGTAATCAAGTAAATGAATTAAAAGTTTACAAGAAGTATTTGATTTAGATTCTCTTTGCATAAAATATTTCTTTTGGGAAAAATGTTTTAAAGATTCCATACCTTATAAATTCATGTGTATTAGCGAGTATTGCAGCCTTTCGTATTTCAGATTCTGGGGCATTCTGTTTCCCGTAGGCAATGTTCTCATTTATGGTTCCTGCGAAGAGCGTTGGCTCCTGAACGACTAACGCAATTTGTCAAGGTTCTCAAATTATACTCCTTTATGTCCTATTCATGAATAAACACTGATCCCTTAATTGGATCGTAAAATCTCTCAATGAGTCCAATAATTGCCGATTTCCCCGAACCACTCTGGTCAACTAATGCGACAGTGGTTCCTGATCCGATTTTAATGTTGAGGCCCTTTAGTATGAACTGGTCAGGTCTTGATGGAAAAGCAATGAACACATTTCTTAGCTCCACACGGTCCCTAATGTCATTCTTCATTGCATCAATTTGCCATGAGTTCTCTGGATCAATCTCACTCTTTCTGTCAAGGATTGCAAAAACTGAACAAACAGCATTACTTCCTCTTGACAAATCTTTTGTCATGCTTCCGGCTTCTGCAATGGTATATGCAGTGAATAGAAGTGCTAGAAAGGCTTGGAATAGTCGCACCGGAGATATTAAACCTTGTGATAATAACTTCCCTCCATACCAGTAAGCTAATATTATAGAAGCTGCTGCAAGAAACTGCGAGCTAAATAGGCCAACACTTGCAAACCAGGATTGTCTAATACTCTCCTTCCTTGGGCTTTCTAGTGTGGCTCTAAAGAGCACTACTATCCTTTTCTGAGATGAAAATGCATGTATAGTTCGATAGTAGTTGGCTTCCTTAGTTTTGTGCAATTTCAGCTTTTGCCAACATACTCTTCATCAGAGTACTCGTTGAATAAAAGTTTCCAATGAGTAAGGGCTGAGCTTCCATCATCACACGGACTAGCCGCCATGTTAACACTAGTCCTAGTGTGGAGGCAAAGACAGCTCCAAAAATTGCTGAGTTAACAGTGACAAGCAATCTCCAACAAGTGAGCGAACCATGTTGGCTTCTGTTGATATTCGATGTTGGCTTCTGTTGATATTCATGCACATATTGCTGCACTTGTGTTTTCACTTTCATCAAACCAACCAATCTCAAAAATCATGTTTTTCCAGCAGCATCTCCCATACACTTTTAGTTAACTTTTCTTCCATGATAGCAAAATTGTAGTGCTGCAGAAGGTTGTGAAGAAGTTGAAAACTCCAAGGCCTACAAATACGAGAGAATATCCTCTTCATGAGATGTGATGGACGATTTATCTGTCCTGAAGTAAACCGCTATAAGTGCTCCCATGCAATACGCGTTAATTGGTTGAACAGCTCCCGAGCCTACTGCTCCTAAGCACACTAACAAAGCTCTTTCCCCATTCAGGTGTGTTCATGCTCAGTAAACGCCACTGTGATGGAGCAGGATGAGATGGACCATTAAAATCTTCATCATCACTATCGTATGTGCCCTCATATTGAATTGAGTACGAAGTGAGTAGGAGTAGGGTGTACTCTTTGAAAATGCTGGGCTAAATGGGTGTAAAGCTGGGTGTTTTGTGCACTTGACCTCACACTCAATGGGGTTGGAGGGATACTCATCTTGTGGTGATTTTTTCCTTCAATCTGATGGTTAGAATTATTTGTAGTATCATTTTCAGTTACAGATTGTTGCAACTGAACCATTTTGAAGTACTCTCCATCATTCAGTTGCATAAGCTCGTTGTGTGAACCTGATTCGACAACTCATCCCGACTGGAGAACCACAATCAAGTTACTCATCTTGGTTATAGAGAGATGGCGTGCTACAACAATAGCTGTCCTTCCTTTAGGTGCCTGGTCTATAGCTTTCTGTACAATTCTATCAGATTCTGCATCCTATGCACTTGTAGCTTCGTCGAGAAGCATGATTTTTGGATCTCATATCAAAGACCTTGCTATGGCTATTCATTGTTTTTGTCCTCCTGATAACTGAACTCCAAATTGCCCAACCTGGAGATTACCATATCCTGTAAAAATTATTGGAGATGCTTAAAATTATAAGACAGCACAGCACGTATGGTCTCGAACCAAATGACGGGGGAAAAGAATTCATAACAAGAAAGGCATTAGGATTAGTCTTACTTGAGTTTCATATGCATCTGGTAACTTCATAATGAAATCATGTGCATTTGCAGCATTGGCTGCTTTCTCTACATCCTCTGTCGATGCTTCCTCCTTCCCGAATAATATATTTTCTTTTATAGATGTTGCAAAGAGGATTGGTTCTTGAGATGAAGCCTCTTTATTTTGTACCCATCCAAGAAAATTTCTCCTTCTATGGGTTCATAAATTCTTTGCAGCAGGGAAATGATGGTGGACTTTCCAGCGCCGCTAACCCCAACGAGACCGACAGTTTTCCCTGCTGGAATTTTAAGATCCAAGCCTTGCAATATGAGCGTATCTGGTCTTGATGGGTAAGTAAAGCAGAACCCCTTGAATTCAATTTCTTCTCTCACATGACAGAGCTTTTCCCTTCTTATCATCAAAATTTATGGCTGGTTCGCGATCAATCATCTCTGTAATACGAGTAGCAGCAGCCTTTGATTCCACAATGGCAGGGAGATTGGAAGGGCAATGAAAATATTTCTGCAAAACACAGATAACAGTTAGTTTTCGAGTTTGATGTAAAGGATCAAGCCAGCTGATCATTAAAAATCTATTGATGAATAAACTCACAATCTTCCCATGAGAACGTTGAATCTGGCTACAAAAATGTCTCCACCCTTTTCTCCTTTTCTGCTAACCAGAAGAGATCCAACCCAAGCTTGAAATCCCATGCTCCCCATTATTAAGGCTCTTGCAAAACCTTGCTTTATTCCCTACTCCATAGGGTTTTTGCAGTGCATGGCTGAACTTCTCGATGGTTTCATTCTCGGCAACATTGGAATATACAGTTCGGAAAGAGGAAATTGCTTGTTCTGCAATTCCACCGGCGACTGCATAAGACTCTATCATCTTCATTGCCACATTCATCATCATCTTTCCAAATCCAAGTCCGGGGACAATGAACATTATGGTGAATTGTATAGCAGCCAAAGTGAGCCTCCATGATAGCAAAAAGGCAAATACGAGGCGGAAGATGAAGGATGACATATAGGCTAGGCAGTCAGGTATCTGCACAAAAATAATAATATTTCAAGTTTTGAGTCAGCTAAAATGACCAAGTATAGGAAATAGAATCATTTTCATTATTCTTAGTGCATGTTCGGTACACAATACTAGATAAGATATCATAAGCAAGATTTTGAATTATTCCTCTATACAGAGCGTGCTATTTTAGTTTTGTGCAAGAAGATCCTTTAATTTTCTGAAATATAAGTGATCAGTCATGTGATTATACTTGGATGGGTATCAATGCTGTTTTTTTCTCTTTCTTGCATTATATGGTCCATTCCCATTTAAGCACTGATTTTGAGTTTTTCATAAGAGAAAATTTGGTGCTGTTGGAGTAAATACCTTCTCTCCTATGGTGATTTGGATCGTATTGGAATCAGCAGATATTGTCGTAACAACTTGATAAGTTTGTGAAGAATCAGCTGCCTGTGTGTTAAAGAAACCGACTTCTTGTCAGGACAGATTTCAGGTACTCTAATCTCATCCTAGAAGTCTGCCTCTCTGCTGTTCTTGCCCAATATAATCCTTCTGTAAAAAAAGACTCGAGGAGACATTAAAAATTGATCTAAGAATCATGGTAAAATATACATAATCTGTCAATTTGTTGTAAGATTTGATGCTCTAGATAAAAGCAGATAGTCCAACCCTGATGGCCACGTAGAGTAGCCTTCGTGTGTACTGCCAGAAAAGTGAGTAGCATGTTAGTCGAATGTAAACAACAAATTCCTCATATTGGTGAAATTATGCATTCCAGCATATGTACAACATACATACATATATAGGGCATGTTTGGACAAGCTATTGCATCTACTTTTTGTAGGGGAGCTTACTAAAGAAGTCACTTTCAGTTAACTTCTTCTAAAAACTCATCTAATCAGATAGAACTTTTAGAAAATTATCCCTTCAGGTCCAAGCTTTTCAAAATCACGGCCAAACGCCAATAGTTCATTCGTATGAAATGAGACTGAACTGTTAAGGTTTCCGTACTCATTGATAACAGCACTGAGTACAAACATCATAAGAGGATTTGCAATCCATCTCCAATGCTGCCTAAAGTCCCAAAGAACATCAAAAACTTGTCGACTCTATCTGCACAACGAAAAATCCCCTTTTTCTTCCCCATTTCCTATGCCCCCTGAAGAGAGAGGGATCGACTAACTTTCAAAGAGAGAATTTCTTCAACTACTTTCAAGTACAAATAGCTTAGTTTTGTTACTTCTCATATAGAAATTTATCGATTCCCTTGGCTTAGTTTGCAGGCCATTATTAGTCAGGTAGTTGTTTTATAGTTGTGAAAAGGATCCAATGTTTTCCTATATTTAGCCGGCTGTTTGTTTGTTATCATTAGTTATGTTTGCTTTATCTGATGATTACAACTGTTCTTTGTGTTTGTCTCTCCATTTTATTAATTTCCTTGAAAACAAGTGTTTTCTGTGTTGTGAAAGCTCTATAATGCACTTTCGGTGATTCTGGTGCGCAAAAGAGTTGCTTGGTGAACTAATTGACCGTGTTATGCTTTACGAAATCAATTCCAAAAGTGAAAATGTAATTTTTCTTCATTGCAAATATATGGAGTGAAGGTGATTATAAAGAAGCTCGTTTCAGGAGTAGTACGATCTAAATATAATGTGTTAGAAAAGAGAAGGTACATAATCTAAAACTAACACGCGCTATTCAAATTGCAAAGTATCTGGCTGTTTTTTTTATCTTCCAACAAATCTAACATTAAACCAAATGGAGTGGAGAAAAATGGTGGGTTTTACCAGGGGAAATGCACAAGATATTTTACAGGTGTTGAGATGGTAGCACTTGTATGGTGGTTGTTTTTTTTTTTTCCCCATAAAAATTTGCTAATGGAATTCTGTACACTTCCCCTGTCAAACTCTCTTGTACACGTAGCATTATTAAAAAATGATTTAGATCAATTACAAAATGCTATGATTTTTCAGGGTTATAGTTACTCACACAACACTGGTGCAACATTTGCATTGTAAATTCACCAAGTTCATTTCTTCGCAAGGATAGCATCCTTTATTTAATTATGAGCATGTTCGACTGAGCTTTAAAAAAAAAAATTTTTGAAATATAAAATGACAATTAGGGTTTTACTAATTCACTTTCAAATGTCAAAAAGGGATCATCTTTCCCTATCCATTGTTTCAATGTCATAAGGTGGGACTCCATAAATTTTGGGCATTTTCTTTCTTTGTAAAACGTGCGAGTCGCCATTTCAAGAAGTAATGGGCTCATTCCAGCCAAATGTAATATTCCCATTTGTTTTATTTTGTGTAATCTTAGTAGGAAAGGGTTTAGTTTAATAATCCAAATCAATTGGAATTTCGTTTCTATGGAGGAGTTTTAGGCTTGGTCTTACTTATATCGATGTTTGGATTGGCTAGCATAATGGCTAATTAAACACAACTAGACGCGCAAATCAAGACGTGCTTAACCTATTGGCATTATGCACCAAACCATCATCGATTTGGTGTTGAAGGATTTGATAGAAGTATGGTCCACCTTTAGCTTTCCCTTTTGTGCTTGTAGGCTTTTCGTAAACCGAATCTTTTATACAACTAGAATTTTTGTAGAAAATATTCTTGTACACTATATGTAGCCTACACAGCTTGGAAAATTAGCAAAATCTTATTTTATACTCATCCTGAGTCAACTATATAAATCATTCTGCCATCAATAAAAATATTTGTTCTTAATCACTTCATTCGAACTCGATAACATCGAGTTAAAACCAGCCTGAGAGAGTAAAAAACAAGATCACATCCAAAGAAGACTTGTACAATAAATTAGGAGCCCTTGATAAGGCAATTGTCAATACACCTATAACTTGTTGAGTGGATTTTATAGCAGATAATGAAAGACATTGTTAATATGAGTTGTCAATCCTATACAATATTGCAAACAACCATAAAAGCATATTTAGTACGCATATAGAACTCGACAAAGCTGTACAATTATACAAATTCACGACCAATATTGTATTTGTCTGATATAGCAAACCATGGATCAATGACATAATACATATGTTTTTAAAGTTTCTTCACTCTTTGGGTCGAAGAATTCCGTCCTCCCAGGATATTTTTCGTGAAACAATGCAATTTCAAAAACATTTTCGGAAAAATAGAGAATAATACAGAGACAGGAAAGGCAAAATATCACAGATTTTCATTCTGTTCATTCACAAAACTCTGAGGAAAGAATTTATGAAAGAAAAAATGTGACCATATGCCCCGAAAATATCACCTAGGGAGACCCCAAGTGATACGAGATATATACAATCTGATTCCAAAATTGTATCAACCATCATTTTTAAAGAAGAAAAAACAGAAAATTAGATCAATGGTAACCAAATGCCAGCTGAAACCGAATTGAAACACAACAAATTCCAATCCAAACAGACGCCCACAGATATATATTATCAATTCTGTTGACATAGATAACTTATGAAACAAACTTAAGTTCTTTGTCTTCCATGTATAACAAAAAGAAAAGATTCAACAAGTTTCACTGGTTTGGGGAAGTCATTCCATTAACCAGGACTTCATTATTTTACCTCTAAGCAGATAAAAAAACAAGGGACACGATGATCACACCATCTATCTGCAAAATCCAAGCATTCTTCTTCCATAATACATCACTAAGAGCTGACTCTGATCATTGTTACTCCCAGCACAACCTGGAATTTATGCATTACGTACATTCGCATTATCAAACAAAGAAAAATTTAGACACGGGGAGGGGAGAAAAAAGTTTTAAGGAAGTAAAATATGGCCATAAAGGTGGAGAGAGCTGAAAAACCATTGGAAAGAGGAAATCTTGAGTGACTTCAGAAATTCTCTCTCTATAATCCTCCTCCATGACCTATTGAGGAATATGAAATTAAGCAGGAGTCAAATTAAATAAGAATCTCTGCAATTATAGCCAGTTTTCTAAATCGGCCAAAAGTTAGCTTCTAAATTTTAAGAATCTTTGCTCTCTTGAACATCCATTTTTAAGACTTTGCAGGCAGTCATCTTATTTGTAACATATGAAACTCAAGTGTCTCTCTCAAATCCATATCGAAGTACTAAGCATCATTTGGCATATATAATATTGAACTATATAATTAAGAAAAAATCTTAAACTTACATGGGAGGAGGCTTTCAACAAATGGAAATGCGACAGGGGAACAATCGTCAAATTCATCATCTAGATAGTGTACAACCCAAGTATAGTCTTGTAAATTTAAGAAGCAGTAGCAATGGGATCCATCCATGAGCCTAATTATAAAAAGTATCTCCTCCTTTATTGCAGCTACAGAGTTAAAATAGTGAATTTCCAATTCCAGTTCAATTTCAAGAGTGCCTCTTAAGTTCCAAACAGACCGTTCAGGATTTATTAAATCCCATATCTCCATAGAAGGTCCGATATCATCGATTGCCACTGGATTATAAACTGGATAATCCACTCGCAGTAGTGACAAACGACCTTCTAGTTCGAACAGAAATGTCCATTGATGCATTGCAGAGGGAAACTCAATTCTCAAAAAATTCTCATTCATGTCAACAGAGAGGATGTGATCAGGAATTCCAAATTCCACTTCTGAACTCACCATCCAATACATTCTACCACCCACACATACATAGGAAGGGTAGTATGGGCAATTGGGATTAGGCTTAGGACCATTTTTTACCTCAGAAATAGCTGTCCATGTTGCAGTATCAGAGGAATATACTTCACATTTGTACTTCCCATATTCTAGTTCATATGAATCGCGGAAAAACCGAAATAGTTTGTATTTGTTATTTTCAGGGTCAAAGACAAGCCCAACTGATGGAGTATCTATTGATGGACTCCCTTTAGGAAGCAATATGATTTCTTGAGTTGTAGGATTAAAAATATGGATGTCCATATCTTCCCGTTCATCTTGGTTGACACAACATATGAGACCATTCAAGAAACAGACTATGTCAGGAGAAAATATATTACCAAAACCAGGGGTGGGAATCTCACGATCTATTGTTCCATCCCCCTCCATCAAATACAGATGAGTAACTATATCTGAGGAATCAGAGTAAGGACAAATAATATATTTAGGGTTCTTCCTGGAGAAGCTTAGTTGCAATTCAGGAAAGTGTGGTTCAGAAATCAACCCCAACCAAAGTTTTGAAACAGATTTGCACACTAGTGCGGCTTTAACAGGAAGTCTTGGGAGAATGTTGGCCAAGATTTCCTCAATGTGTCCAATTTCAGACACATTATTGCATTGCAAGCGGCCACAATCATTTCTCGTCTCAGACATATTATAGCGGTTCGTAACTTCTGGTAACAGGAGAGCAGAGCTTTCATGTCAATTGATTCATCTGCACTAAAAAATCATCAGTTAATTTTTGAGGAATACGAAAAAAAATCTATTAAACAGCAATCAGGAATCTCTCCACAAAAGTGTATTATATTTTTTCTTTTATTGTCTTTTTTACTCTCTCTCCCAGAGCACACAGCTATCCAAACTCAAGATCCACGAATTATGAAATCTACCAATCAATTCCAATTTACTATTTGTACAGGATACCAAAATTTCAAGTCAAACAATAAGAAAAGGGAAAGGAAAAGGAAAAGGTATACAGCAAAATCACCATGTTTAAATTAGTTCTACCACTTGCTTTGAGAAAAAAATAATATTGCAACTACATATAAAACTCACATATACCAAACAGACACTAAAGCCTTTTGAGCTAAAATAGTAAGGTTTTCATGCTCAACCAAATATATATATATAGAGAGAGAGAGAGAGAGAGAGAGAGGAGAAGAACGAGATTTGGAGAAAAGGTGAAGGAGAATAGATTATATATAGCGGGAAAGGCGGGCGGAGTTCTCTAGGTATATATAGGAAAGTGATATTTCCTGGGTTAAGAGCCCATTTTTTGGTTTTATGTGAAAATGGGACGAGGGGTGGGGGTTGTTTGTTATAAATCAGTGAAGCTCACTAAACTTTGAGAGGAATTTCATTTTAGCTACTTAATTTTTGATGTTCCAAACTCACGATCGAAGGTTTAATTCCGTTTTAGCATGACCACTAGTAATATGTGCATCACAAAATTTAATGTCATTGTGGCAATTCCCTTATATGGACACAAAATTTAACTGTCGTGGCAATTGTACACTTGCAAAGAAATTCTAGTACGAAGATTTTCAAAACAAGACATTCATACTTAGGATCACTAGTTGCGACATTATGAGCTAGACATGAAGAGTAAACTTCAGCTTCAAGTTTCTACACTTGTTGATTTATGTGGGCAATTGACTAAGAGTAGAAAGTCGGAGACATATATTATGGTATCAAGTTGATTCGTCTTGCATTGACTTTACAAGTTTCTACAACGAATACTTAGCAAGCATTTTCAACAATGAAACAAGTAAAGACGAATCTTCGTTAACAAAATGGAGGGTAACTATCTTGTAGATTATATGATGCTCTTCATCGAACTAGAACTTGCTCAGAAAATAGATGTAGATTCTTTATGAATTTTACGTGTCAAAACCTTATCAGAAACAACTTTAAATTAGATGAAAATGACTTTTAATGTTATTTATGAATTTATTAAATTGACTTTCTTAATTTCAACCTTACATCCTAAATTTCTAGATTCATCCCTTAACAACATATACAAGCTAAAACAAACATTTAAAACCAATCCAATGAATCCAAAGTTGATGAATAACACCAAGCACAAAATTTAACAAGAACTATATTTATTCACAAAGAGGTAGGAAAAACTGGTATCAATTATTAAAAAACTTAGATATAAATAGATGCTAAATAACCATAAACTCGCACATGCCACTCAAATATAAAAATTCAATAATTAAGGATGTCGAGAAAATACTAAATTCAAGTGCAAAATCGGAAAAAGCTGTAAATAGATTTACTTCGAAGATTTGGTTTGCTTGGCCAAAGTGAAGATGGAAGCCGGACAATCAAATGGAGTGATTACTTAAGTGCTGTTGCAAGGAGAATTATAAGAGAAGAGAAAGAGAGACAAGGAGCCGATAGGGAGAAAGAGATGAGCCGACAGGGAGAAAGAGATGAGACACCCTCTTTATACCATCTTTATATAGGTCAAAACTAGGGTTTACTATGCCCAAATTAAATTTAGGACCTGTTTGGTATGACTTTTACTTTTGGTTTTGTTTCTTATAGAAGAACTTTTGAAGAAAATTATCTTAATTTTTGTTTGAAAACTAATTTTTAAAAAGTTAAATATTTTGAAAGTACTTTTAGAGGAAGTCATATTGAACTAACTTCCTCTAAAAACTCTTCTAACTAAAAGAATCACTTTAATAAAATTAGTCAAATGGATCCAAAAGTAGCTTCTGAATCTCAAAAGCTTCTTTTAGTTTTTCAAAAGTCATGCCAAACGGACTTTTAATTTGTTTTACACCTCAAATAGACTTGCGGATGATTTTTCAAGCTCACCTGAAACCTGAGAAAACCACCATCTTTGCAAGCAACAACCTCATCATTGAGCATCTTATCAATGTTATTGTTAAGGGAAATGAAGTACAAGAGCCCGAAGGGATGGGCACTAAAATAGAAGATGGCATAACTGGAAGCTCAAATTTATCTCAACAAGGATACAAGTCTGCTATACTGTAAATTAGACTAAAATTCAAGTACGTAGGCAAATCAAGAAGATACATTAGTTCCAAGTCTTTTAACAATGAGGAATGGGCCAAGTCAACGAGCATAGAGATTTTTTGTTGCATTCTTAGGAAAATGTTTAGGGTCAAGTTGAATCATGACATAATCACCAATATTAAATTCCTTGTCCTAGAGTGTGAATTAGCTACAAGTTTATAGTTGTCATTACTTAAAGCAATTTTAAGTCTTATATCATCATGCGATTCATGAATATGATCAACAAAAGTAAGTTTAAGAAGAACCAACGAAATGGAAATTAGTAGGCAAAGGACAAGGTCAAGTGGTTAGCAAGAGAGACCCTAGACTACTTGAGACAGAGTACAACTAGTGGATCTATTGATAGAATTATTACATGCAAAGGTAGCAATAAGTAACACAAGGTCCGAAATTCCTAATTTATCGTGACTAAGCAACGAAAGTAGGTTTGGAAGGCTTTTCCAAAGCCTAAAAGCACTTTTGAAGAGGTCAAAACTACATTTGTTTCAAATATTGGTAGTGAATTCAAAAAGTTCTTTTTGATAATTAAAAAACAATTAAAAAAGTTGTTTTAGAAAAGCTCAAATTTTGAGCTTCTTCAAAAAGCTCTAATTGAGCTTTTACGATAAATTGTAATCTACATTTAATGAATCCTTAAAATCAACAAAATACACATAAATATATCAAAAAAAAAAAAAAAATTCTGAATCTAACCTAATTAAATAAATATTAAGTTTATACAAAAGCACTTTATTAATTCACAACCAAAAAGCTCTACTCACGATAACTGTGCCAAATGGACCCTACATAAACTATTAATAATCACCTTAATTTGACCGTAGATCAGAAGAAAACTTAACGGTTTTCCATGTTAAATAAAGTATTATTCAATAAATAAAAGGGTACGTAGGGACTATAAATAAAGAGGAAAATCTTGGACTATAACTTTAATAAAGGAAAAGCCTAGAATACCTTTAACAAAGAAAGATAAATTACAATAATATCAAATACCCTTCGTCAAATTCACAATGGAAAGCATCTAGAGTTTGCCAAAAAGAAGACCTAGATGACTTCTGTGTATAACTTCATGTGATCTATTAAAACATACCAAATAATGTAAGATTTCCTTATCGTTGACGGACATATAATGTAAGATTTCCTTATGAAAAATACAAGCCCTTATATGTAAGTGTTGAGACTTCCCTTCCATGCAAGCTGAAACGTGTCATATGGTCCATTGGCCAAACTTAGCATTATGAGCTCTACTAACAATATGACATTCTTCGTTTTCTGCATCTTCATTGTGGAATCCAAAACACCAATTTGAACATATTCAATTACTAAACCAAACAAATGGAAATTCCAAATACCAAAAAATCACGATTAACTTCCAAATCCAGATGAACTGGATGCAAATATCGAATTCCAGATCAACTAGATATAAATATCAAATTCCATAGTTCAGATTTAGCTGGATACAAAGACCAAATTCTATATTCCAAAATTAACTAGATGTCATTATTTTGTGTTTTGCTCGTCTATGTTATTCAAAGGCTGGTACGATGGGATTAGGTTAGTGTCAATTATGTGGTTCAGGTTTTTGTGATTGGTTGTAGTGGCTGAATTGGTTCTGGCCCTCGTGGGTGAAGAGCATGGAAGGGACTTTATTTGGGGATGGAGACGGATGTTACAAACTACCTATCCATGAACCTCAACATGCACATCAAGTAACTTGTAAGGGAAAATGCTAAGTTTTGATATCAAATTGAGCTGTATAATAGAGAGAAGAGAACGAGAACGAGAGAAGAGGAGAAAGAGATATGAGAGAAAAAAAGATGAAAATGAGTTCTTTGACTGTATCAATGATAATAATATTGTGTTTTAATGCAAGAATTACCCACTTTATATAGGTTTTACTATGCCCTAGATATGGAAACATAACTATGGTTTACCTAGATAAGAAAACAAAATGAAATTGTCTTAAATTACAATAAAACATATAAAAAACCTAATTAAACTTAATTTCTTATACACCTCAAATAGAATTTTAGCAGTTCATCACAAATCCCATCCACTGCTTGGGCTCTCTATTCCAATAAAAAAAAAAAAAATTACTGCTGATAAGGTTACTGGTACTTAGAACAATATATTTAACTCTGCTATTAATCAAACTTCGAGGATCAATGAACATTAGACAACATCGATTACTAAAATTATTGCAAGAAATATTGATCCACTGGTATAACTCCGATTTTCTCATATAAAAAACAGGAACTCTTTAACATCCTTTTAAAAGTTTGCAAAACTAAAAGGACTCGAAAGCACAAATATTGTAGAACATGTAACTGGTAAATAATAAAAGTAGTTGATTGAAATCGAATGTCCTTTGTCTACTAGGAGAAATAATAGTATGAGAGATCAAGAGTACACAAATGAAATAGGCATTTACAACCAAAATAAGTCAATGAAATTATCAAATAAAATGTAGTTTCTAAGGACTCTTACATAGTAATGAGGGATCGACGAAACCAAGAGCAAGGGGTAGTTAATGAAATCAAGGACTGTTTTTCAAACAATTCTCTCTTAATTGGACCTTTTTTTTTTGTGACCCTTGCACGCATACTTCTCTCATTTGTAATGCCAATTTCTAATCATACTTTCTTCCAAAACAGAAGGTGAAGAAATGTAATTGAGACAAAAAAATGTTACACGATTGACTTTCAGGTTTATCCGAAAGAGAAATGAGCATGCAACCCAACATTATGTCAAAATAAACACCGAGTTATCCAAGAAGATACCTGACATCAACTCCAAATTACATTTTCTACATTATTGGAGACGCTGATTTTGGCAAAAGAAAGCATGTTGGATTAACTTGTTCGCACAGAACATACTATTTAGAATCTATAGAAATAGTAAAAATGATTATGCAAACATAATATGGTTAATAAATACTACTAACTGGAATAAATGTAACCTGAATTTCACAAAATATTCATGCGCGAAACTATATTCCAGACTACCATGACATAAATAATGCACTCATTACGCGTGTGTTTATTTGTAATAGTATTGAATTCTACCATGTCAAGAAACATGCAGTTACTTAGAACTACTTGCATTTGCAGAACTAAAGATATTAATCTATATACAACCAACACTAAATGAGCTTCACTAAAACAAAGGAAAGTGAACAATTACCTTTTTTGGACTGTGTAAGAGAATAAACCAATTCATCATGTAATTGCTACTCCTTCCTTGGTGCTTGGCACTCGTTGGAGAAGCAAGTAACGATGAAGGAAATGAGAGTTCCAGCATAAGAAAATCCATTGAACTCTTACTACAAACTCTGCACGAACCAAATGGAAATTTATCTCCAAAGCACGCGAATTGTGACATTGTCTGAAGACAATATCCGCCCTCACCAGTAGTTTGCAAACAAGTTTCAGATCAATCTAGTAAAGAAGATAACTCTGCCAGATGAGAACAAACTATTCAGAAAGCTCCTATTAGTATTTACATAAAAACAATTCTGACATTATTAAATTATATAAACTAGCAAGAAGAACCACTCATAGAAATACATATACTTAAATCTGAAGAGGCTTTCAAATAATGTAAATACAATGGGTGATATCTTTCAAATAGAGAAGCGAATTCAAGCTACCTTCAAGCATTTCCAGCCAGATTCGAGATGCAATAAAAAAAGAATTTACTATCTGCTAGCTTAATAATGGAAAGTATTTCATTATCAAGAGTTAGCGCACTCAATATGAGTTGCGGAATCTTCACAGCGCCAAGAAGACTGATTGTGGGTTTCTAAAGCCTATAAATCCGCATATTGTCCAGAAGAAACCTCCAAATTCAATCAAAAAGGAAAATACATTGAATTCATCCGGTACATTGACTCCTTTTGATAAGAAAATTTTAGTACAATTATCTCTCAGATCAACTTAATGGATGTAATCAAGAGTCTTACGGTGATCACGCTTACAATTCCTCCAGTGCTACGGTTCATAAATGTTGGTTAAGGAGCAACTAAACAGATTGGATATATGATATAGAGATACCTTGTCAGTGGTGACGATCCGCCGGAGAAGGAATCCCAATTTTCCGGCCATTATGTCTGGAGAACTGTGAGTCACAGCCAGCAATCAAAATTCCAAGTGAGTTCCAGTGAGAACATTGAAAAAACGACAATGTGGGAATGAGCCAGGCCTTTTTTTTTTTTTTTTTTCCGACCGTACACCGTACACCTTGCAACTTTATTTTATTCAAAAAAACTAGCCGTTGGATTGAAACTGCAACGGCTATTTACTGATACTAATCCTCGATTGCCCATTAAATTAAAATTTATTTTTCTCTCTCTTTTAATCAATAACTTATTTTCAATAAAATAATATTACAAGTAAATTTAAAAACTTTTCCTTATTTTTAACCATATATTCTCTAAAAAATTAATATTTTCCTCATTATAATTTGAAAAAGTAGAGCCCAAACATGGATTAAATTAACTGAGCAACTGATATAAATTAGTGAGAAAATAAGAGAACAAAGGAAAGAAATCAATAAACTTGTCTGTTTTGTTAAGGGTTTGTTTGATTGACAAAGGTGGAAAGACTTTTCAATTCTATGTAAATTGGAAAATAAAAACTCAAGTACCCCATAAGAATGCATTTTTCATAAAATTGGAAAAAAAAATAAGCTTAAAGAGGTTGTACCTTGAAATTCGAACTCCATTTTCAAGAATTAAATTAATATTTCCCTCATTATAATTTGAAAAAGTGGAGCCCAAACATGGATTAAACTAACTGAGCATCTGATATAAATTAGTGAGAAAATGAGATAAAAGAAGAAAGAAATCAATAAACTTGTTTGTTTTATTAAATGTTCGTTTGATTGACAAAGGTAGAAACACTTTTCAATTCTATGTAAATTAGAAAATAAAAACTCAAGTACCTCATAAAAATGCATTTTTTTAAGAAATTGGCAAAAAATAAGCTTAAAGTGGTTGTACCTTAAAATTCGAACTTCATTTCCAATTTTTTATTAAACAGCCAAAATAGAAATTGAATTCCTCGAATGTGACATTTTCTATGGAATTTAAACCAATCAAACGAACCTTAAAAATCAAAACCTCATATTTATAGAGAAGAATTAGGACTACAAGAAATGCAAAAGTCATAATGACTAAAACTGTATGGGTCTAAAAATTATTCTTAAATACTACTATATTTACAACAGTAACTAATTTCTTAATTTTTCATCCATCATTCTTATATATTAAAATTTATATATCATATTTATGTGTACACGTTAAATCCCAACAAATGTCCTACCTATTTTGTCATCAACAGTTCATCCATTGCATTTATTAAGTTCAACAATAAGGAAGGATATCACCAAATAACACCCAACAAGACAGGCAACCTATTTTCTTGAATTTGAAATAGCATTGCAGATTATTCCAATCCAGTAACTGATAAGTTCACTGAGAAAGATGCGAAGTCTCGAAAGCTTTTCAATGGATGTCATGTCATAAAAGCTGGAGCTCTGCCTTTCCATTTTCTCACAAAATTTAGTCATAATCTCCATTATTTTTAAAATACAATTTTTTCGTTATTTTAACCATACATTCTATATCAAACTGCTATTTCAAAATGCATTCTACACAAAAATGGGACTCAAATGGGCACTTAGCAAATATATTTATAAGGATTAATAGTAGAAACATCCTAGAAAAGTTTTCATATACGATATATTCCTCATCTATTGAAAATCGCATAAAATCCTTCTATTTGAAACCATTTATGCAAAAAACACACTAGCAGTCAAAATTTGTCAGATTTACCATTAATTTTCAATAAAAAGAAGGAAAATAAATAAATTAGAAAAGGCAAATCCATCATTTCTTATTTCCCTCCTTAATAAAACCCACCCATAATCAGTACGGGTTTTGTGACGAACAAATACAGAAGGTGAGATTCTTTCGATTGTTAACCCACATTTTACGATCCGTTCGTTCTTCATCCACAATATTAGAGGTTTCTTTCAGTACTTGTGAAGTTCCAATAACTGTCATTCTTCAGCCGAAGTGTGATAGTAAATTGTAGGGGCTGTTTTTCTTTTTTAAATGCATGTGTGAGATTTGTGAAATTTCGGAATTGGATCTTGAAATTAGTTGTTTATATATATATATATATATTGCAGTTTCATTGTGATTATTGAAAATGGAGACTCTAAGAATCAAAGGGTTTGAAGAAGGTAAGTTTATTTGTTTTTGCGTCGTAAGAAATTAAGTTTTTTCGTTCAGATTTTTTACTTGTTATTGGAATTTCGTTGTGAAAGGTGTGTACATGTTGTTTGCTGTGGGCATTGAACGGATACACGGACTACTTCACAGTGGCTATAGACATTGGAGGTGTGTTCTTCGATAAACATTGGTACAAACATGGTATTGTGAAGTTTGTGGACTTTGTGAAGGCTAATTATTTCAATAAGGAATGTTTCGGGGCCCTTGAGTATGTTCGTGGAGATTGTGAGCCTTTGGAATTTGGAGTTTTCCGCAACAAATTTAAATCAGATGTATCATACAATCGTATACCAATGAACAGCCAAGCAATTTGGAACATTTCATTGAACATCTAATTTACAGAACTTGAACACAAACACACAACATTCACTAACATCCATTTAATACACGCATCTACAACTATTTACAATTTTAGTACTTGAATTTGGTATTTTCTTGGCGTCCTTAATTATTAAATTATATGTTTGAGTGTCACGTGCGAGTTTATTGTTATTTAACATCTATTTATGTCTCTAGGCTTATCTATGATTCATATTAGTTTTTGCTTCCTCACTCTAACTAAATACAATTCTTGGTGTTATTCATCAACTTCGAATTCATTTGGTTGGTTCTAAATGTTTGTTTTGGCTTTTATGTGTTTTCAATATTGAACTCTACAAACTCTAATTAAATAGAAATTAAACACCAATCCAAAATAAATGTGATGTTGTCTTTAAGACAATATAAATCCACACATTGTCTTGAAGAAACCTCAAAATTCAACCAAAATTAAAATAGATTGAATTCGTCGATCAGTCATTATGTTTGATTGTCCAGCATCCATCGTCACTTTGGCCAAGCGAATCAAATCTTAGAAAGTAAACCTATTTACAACTATTTACCATTTTAGTACTTGAATTTGGTATTTTCTTGGCATCCTTAATTATTAAATTATATGTTTGAGTGGCACGTGCGAGTTTATTGTTATTTAACATCTATTTATGTCCCTAGGCTTATCTATGACTCATATTAGTTTTTGCTTCCTCACTCTAACTAAATACAATTCTTGGTGTTATTCATCAACTTTGAATTCATTTGGTTGGTTCTAAATGTTTGTTTTGGCTTTTATGTGTTTTCAATATTGAACTCTACAAACTCTAATTAAATAGAAATTAAACACCAATCCAAAATAAATGTGATGTTGTCACACATTGTCTTGAAGAAACCTC
>CAIGRB010104487.1:47747-95003 GCA_903798255.1 Fraxinus quadrangulata | reverse complement strand
TGGCTTTATGAAAAGAATGCTTCAATGTACAATTATTAAAATATAATTGATATCAAAATAGATAAAAAAAAAATCATATTACTGTCAACCAAATAAATATAGATCAAGGTATTATCTACAAACTTGGTTACCTCCAAACTCAAAACCAAAACAAATACAAATAAACTATAATACTAGTAATTTCAAGGTCGAAATATTTAGAGTGGTTCACTAAAACTTGAAAGTATAAATAGAACTAGAAGTATGGAAGGAAAAACAAAAAATTCACGGGACACCCAAATAATATTCTTGACTACAAGATGTGCTCCCAACTCACCAACAATCTAATCTTGGTGAAATGAGGAATCATGTAAGGAAAAGCTCCACAACTTTAGTCAAACATGTACATATAGAAAGTAATAAAATATTAGCTTCAAGAAAAAGCACATACTACAAGACTATTTAATGTATACCTTTTCATAATGCACATGTCGATTTTTTTTTCGGAATGCTTTACTTCAGACCTTAGAATACTGAAGCTCTAGCCATTGAAAAAATGAATTTAAGTAGAACCAAGTTCACATGATAAGCAATTATGTCATGATAGAGAAGGAAAAATATATTATTGTCATTGCAAGGAAATATGTAGTGACCTTGGGCAAGTAAGGAATACAGCCAAGACCCATTGACTTATCTCGTAGAAAACATAAAATAAATTTAAATCTATGCACGATAGCATAAACAATCATAAAGAATATATAAAACGAGAAGAAACAGTGGAAAATAAAGAGGAAGTGGTCCATAAGAATTATTGATAATAAACCAACAACAATTAACACTATAAGCTTATCAATCCCAGCATCGAACTAACCTTGAAAATGAACATGAGGGATCCAACCACCTTTTGGTGGTAACTAGACAGTGAAGGATCTCTAAGAATCCGCAAGAGAGAACTTATAGCATCCTGAACTAAATTGAGGTCAAAAAAGGGAGTGGTGTCTTTGATTTCAAATTCAAGTCTCACCACTAGCTGAATAAGTTAGTGTTCAGAGTCAAGTCTCACTGTGGAATAATAATCTTCTGATGTTGCAAAAGATGGCCAGAGATCCATCGGTAGTTCGTCCATTGACATAATATGTTGACCAGGATCACTGGCTGCACGGCCAACTTCACCATGGGACCCTGGCAAGCTTAGTAGATTGAACTTTTGCATGTGGGGGTCTAAAGCACCAATTATCCCAAGAACCTAAAAATTACCAACCATAATTCAAAAAATGTAATCCAAAGGAAAAATCAGGTTGTTCAATTGATTTCAGCTACCTTCAAACTTCCCGTCTGGTAGACCATGCTAGCTCACTATTAAGCAGTTTTAAAAGTAACCCAAGTAACTGTGGGTCCTCATTATATGGAGTTATAACATACCTGTGAAGCCATCCAAAAGAGTTGTCAATACATTTTCCATCATCAAAGATTTTTAATAATCGGATGATAGTCTATGAAGACTGCTACTGGACTATGGGAAGCTTCTAGAGAAGAGTGGCTTCAACAAACAAATTAAGGTAGTCATGCCTTTGTTTAATTGACGAAAATATGAGGGCCAAAAAGTTTCACAAATCATAAATAACAAGTAACCATCAACCTCCAACACTCATGGATTTAATAGAATAATATAAAAGAAAAATCATAAGGGAAAAAAGGATCAAAAAACATCAAAAGAAATTCATACCCTGTGCTTTGTACCACTTGAAACCGACATGTGCATTATGAAAAGGTATACATTTAATCTGAAATAAAGGTATAAGCAATTAATTTTTTCTGGTTCATAGATTCAATATGATGAGTTTAAAAGCTCCTAAATTGCAACTTTTTGATACTTAATGCAGCATAAATGATTATTACACTCAACTTGAATACACTCCTTCGAAGTCCTCTTGGTCCATGATCCACGCAGTCCTTCTCCAGCATCCACTATTGATTCCACCAAAAATGAGCCCAACAACTGGACTGCCCTTGCCATTCCAGTCACATGCTGCTCCCCAGCTTCCGCAAAGCAAGTAACCTATTGCATTAATACGCATTATAATTTCATCACTTAACAAATGAACACTAACAAATCCATCTTGCCAGAGCATGATACAACTAATGAAGCAGAAGGTACTAAAAAAAACTCACGCCGGAGTGTATTAATTCAATTCCACTGGTTTCTCAAGACGCTTCATAGGTTGATGAATTTCTCGACTTCTCATTCCAGCCCTCGACCCTCAGCAATCAGCAGCAGCACAACATCCAATCCAACAAATTTCATATACAATACAAAACTAATACGTGATTTTAAATCAATTAATCAAACACAAGATTAATAGGTCATCTAATTAATCTTGATATTAGGTAAAAAGTAAAGATTGAAACATTAAACAAATCAAAAATTCAAAATAACTAAGAAAACAGAAATGAGATGGCTTCGAGCTTCACCTTCTTGTAGACTTATTCTTCTGTGCTACCATCTGTACTTTGTCAAATCGTCGATTGATTCGAATTGAAGGTGCCATCTAGGGCTTGAAAATGAAAAGGAATCGAAGGCGTCATCTAGGGCTGGAAGGAAGGCGACGTTGGCGTCGAGTTCTCAGAGTCGGAGTCTTGAACTTGAAGCCCAAGTCTATGGTCCGTCTTTGTCTGTGTCTCTATGAGAGGTTGAATGAGATTCAAATGGAATGCACGTAAGACACGGGTGAGAGTTGAGGGGTTTATTGGATTGGATTTGGGTTTCGTTTAGTATCCTTCTAATCTATCATTAGGGATTGGATTTGGGTTTCTTTTAGTATCCTTCTAATCTATCATTAGAACCCACGGTATATCGGTGAGCGTTGTAGAAAACCTACTGCAAAAAATTTTTGTCCGTTGCAAAAAAAAAAATGTTTTTCTTGTAGCTATTTTTCCTTCAAATATAGAATTTTTTGCAACAAATATTTTTTATTGCAAAAAGTAGACCCTATTGCATCACAAGCACTTTGTTACAAGAAAATTAAAGTTTGTCGCCATATGGTTTCCACAAAAAATATTTTGGCCATTTGCTTCCCTCAAATTTTTGGTGACATTCTTTATTCCTTGTCGCAACTTCTTACATTTTACAACAATTTTTTTATGTCGCCTTATATTTTTTGGAACTCATTTTTTTCATCACAATATTCACGACAAACTCTAAAAATGTACTGCGTTAAGTAATTTATTACGAAAACTTTTTGTATGTTTAAATTATATGTTTGAGTGGCATGTGCGAGTTTATTGTTATTTAACATCTATTTATGTCTCTAAGTTTATCTATGATTAGTATTAGTTTTTGCTTCCTCACTCTAACTAAATACAATTCTTGTTGTTATTCATCAACTTTGAATTCATTTGGTTGGTTCTAAATGTTTGTTTTGGCTTGTATGAGTTTTCAATATTGAACTCTACAAACTCTACACAAACTTTGCACGAATTAAATAGAAATTAAACACCCATCCAAAATAATTGTAATGTTGTCTTTAAGAAAATATAAATCCACATATTGTCTTGAAGAAACCTCAAAATTCAACCAAAATTAAAATAGATTGAATTCATCGATCAATCATTATGTTTGATTGTCCAACATCCATCGTCACTTTGGCCAAGCGAATCAAATCTTAGAAAGTAAACCTATTTACAACTATTTACCATTTTAGTACTTGAATTTGGTATTTTCTTGGCATCCTTAATTATTAAATTATATGTTTGAGTGGCACGTGCGAGTTTGTTGTTATTTAACATCTATTTATGTCTCTAGGTTTATCTATGATTCATATTAGTTTTTGCTTCCTCACCCTAACTAAATACAATTCTTCTTGTTATTCATCAAATTTGAATTCAATTGGTTGGTTCTAAATGTTTGTTTTGGCTTGTATGTGTTTTCAATATTGAACTCTACAAACTCTACAACAAACTTTGCACGAATTAAATAGAAATTAAACACCCATCCAAAATAATTGTAATGTTGTCTTTAAGAAAATATAAATCCACATATTGTCTTGAAGAAACCTCAAAATTCAACCAAAATTAAAATAGATTGAATTCATCGATCAATCATTATGTTTGATTGTCCAACATCCATCGTCACTTTGGCCAAGCGAATCAAATCTTAGAAAGTAAACCTATTTACAACTATTTACCATTTTAGTACTTGAATTTGGTATTTTCTTGGCATCCTTAATTATTAAATTATATGTTTGAGTGGCACGTGCGAGTTTGTTGTTATTTAACATCTATTTATGTCTCTAGGTTTATCTATGATTCATATTAGTTTTTGCTTCCTCACCCTAACTAAATACAATTCTTCTTGTTATTCATCAAATTTGAATTCAATTGGTTGGTTCTAAACGTTTGTTTTGGCTTGTATGTGTTTTCAATATTGAACTCTACAAACTCTACAACAAACTTTGCACGAATTAAATAGAAATTAAACACCCATCCAAAATAATTGTAATGTTGTCTTTAAGAAAATATAAATCCACATATTGTCTTGAAGAAACCTCAAAATTCAACCAAAATTAAAATAGATTGAATTCATCGATCAATCATTATGTTTGATTGTCCAACATCCATCGTCACTTTGGCCAAGCGAATCAAATCTTAGAAAGTAAACCTATTTACAACTATTTACCATTTTAGTACTTGAATTTGGTATTTTCTTGGCATCCTTAATTATTAAATTATATGTTTGAGTGGCACGTGCGAGTTTGTTGTTATTTAACATCTACTTATGTCTCTAGGTTTATCTATGATTCATATTAGTTTTTGCTTCCTCACCCTAACTAAATACAATTCTTCTTGTTATTCATCAAATTTGAATTCAATTGGTTGGTTCTAAACGTTTGTTTTGGCTTGTATGTGTTTTCAATATTGAACTCTACAAACTCTACAACAAACTTTGCACGAATTAAATAGAAATTAAACACCCGTCCAAAATAATTGTAATGTTGTCTTTAAGAAAATATAAATCCACATATTGTCTTGAAGAAACCTCAAAATTCAACCAAAATTAAAATAGATTGAATTCATCGATCAATCATTATGTTTGATTGTCCAACATCCATCGTCACTTTGGCCAAGCGAATCAAATCTTAGAAAGTAAACCTATTTACAACTATTTACCATTTTAGTACTTGAATTTGGTATTTTCTTGGCATCCTTAATTATTAAATTATATGTTTGAGTGGCACGTGCGAGTTTGTTGTTATTTAACATCTACTTATGTCTCTAGGTTTATCTATGATTCATATTAGTTTTTGCTTCCTCACCCTAACTAAATACAATTCTTCTTGTTATTCATCAAATTTGAATTCAATTGGTTGGTTCTAAACGTTTGTTTTGGCTTGTATGTGTTTTCAATATTGAACTCTACAAACTCTACAACAAACTTTGCACGAATTAAATAGAAATTAAACACCCGTCCAAAATAATTGTAATGTTGTCTTTAAGAAAATATAAATCCACATATTGTCTTGAAGAAACCTCAAAATTCAACCAAAATTAAAATAGATTGAATTCATCGATCAATCATTATGTTTGATTGTCCAACATCCATCGTCACTTTGGCCAAGCGAATCAAATCTTAGAAAGTAAACCTATTTACAACTATTTACCATTTTAGTACTTGAATTTGGTATTTTCTTGGCATCCTTAATTATTAAATTATATGTTTGAGTGGCACGTGCGAGTTTGTTGTTATTTAACATCTACTTATGTCTCTAGGTTTATCTATGATTCATATTAGTTTTTGCTTCCTCACCCTAACTAAATACAATTCTTCTTGTTATTCATCAAATTTGAATTCAATTGGTTGGTTCTAAACGTTTGTTTTGGCTTGTATGTGTTTTCAATATTGAACTCTACAAACTCTACAACAAACTTTGCACGAATTAAATAGAAATTAAACACCCGTCCAAAATAATTGTAATGTTGTCTTTAAGAAAATATAAATCCACATATTGTCTTGAAGAAACCTCAAAATTCAACCAAAATTAAAATAGATTGAATTCATCGATCAATCATTATGTTTGATTGTCCAACATCCATCGTCACTTTGGCCAAGCGAATCAAATCTTAGAAAGTAAACCTATTTACAACTATTTACCATTTTAGTACTTGAATTTGGTATTTTCTTGGCATCCTTAATTATTAAATTATATGTTTGAGTGGCACGTGCGAGTTTGTTGTTATTTAACATCTACTTATGTCTCTAGGTTTATCTATGATTCATATTAGTTTTTGCTTCCTCACCCTAACTAAATACAATTCTTCTTGTTATTCATCAAATTTGAATTCAATTGGTTGGTTCTAAACGTTTGTTTTGGCTTGTATGTGTTTTCAATATTGAACTCTACAAACTCTACAACAAACTTTGCACGAATTAAATAGAAATTAAACACCCGTCCAAAATAATTGTAATGTTGTCTTTAAGAAAATATAAATCCACATATTGTCTTGAAGAAACCTCAAAATTCAACCAAAATTAAAATAGATTGAATTCATCGATCAATCATTATGTTTGATTGTCCAACATCCATCGTCACTTTGGCCAAGCGAATCAAATCTTAGAAAGTAAACCTATTTACAACTATTTACCATTTTAGTACTTGAATTTGGTATTTTCTTGGCATCCTTAATTATTAAATTATATGTTTGAGTGGCACGTGCGAGTTTGTTGTTATTTAACATCTACTTATGTCTCTAGGTTTATCTATGATTCATATTAGTTTTTGCTTCCTCACCCTAACTAAATACAATTCTTCTTGTTATTCATCAAATTTGAATTCAATTGGTTGGTTCTAAATGTTTGTTTTGGCTTGTATGTGTTTTCAATATTGAACTCTACAAACTCTACAACAAACTTTGCACGAATTAAATAGAAATTAAACACCAATCCAAAATAATTGTGATGTTGTCTTTAAGACAATATAAATCCACACATTGTCTTGAAGAAACCTCAAAATTCAACCAAAATTAAAATAGATTGAATTCGTCGATCAGTCATTATGTTTGATTGTCCAGCATCCATCGTCACTTTGGCCAAGCGAATCAAATCTTAGAAAGTAAACCTATTTACAACTATTTACCATTTTAGTACTTGAATTTGGTATTTTCTTGGCATCCTTAATTATTAAATTATATGTTTGAGTGGCACGTGCGAGTTTATTGTTATTTAACATCTATTTATGTCTCTAGGCTTATCTATGATTCATATTAGTTTTTGCTTCCTCACTCTAACTAAATACAATTCTTGGTGTTATTCATCAACTTCGAATTCATTTGGTTGGTTCTAAATGTTTGTTTTGGCTTTTATGTGTTTTCAATATTGAACTCTACAAACTCTAATTAAATAGAAATTAAACACCAATCCAAAATAAATGTGATGTTGTCTTTAAGACAATATAAATCCACACATTGTCTTGAAGAAACCTCAAAATTCAACCAAAATTAAAATAGATTGAATTCGTCGATCAGTCATTATGTTTGATTGTCCAGCATCCATCGTCACTTTGGCCAAGCGAATCAAATCTTAGAAAGTAAACCTATTTACAACTATTTACCATTTTAGTACTTGAATTTTGTATTTTCTTGGCATCCTTAATTATTAAATTATATGTTTGAGTGTCACGTGCGAGTTTATTGTTATTTAACATCTATTTATATTTCTATGTTTTCTATGATTCATATCAATTTTTGCTTCCTCCCTCTAACAAAATGCAGTTCTTGTTAAAATCTATGCTCCAATTGTTGGTGTTATTCAACTTTATATTCATTTGGTTAATTCTAAATGTCTGTTTGGGCTCATATGTGTTTTTAATATTGAACTCTACAAACTCCACCACAAACTTTGCATGAACTAAATAGAAATTTAACACCAATCCAAAATAATTGGGAAGTCTTTAAGACAATATAAATCCACATATTGTCTTGAAGAAACCTCTAAATTCAACTAAAATTAAAATATATTGAATTCATCGGTTACATATAAATCCACATATTGTCTTGAAGAAACCTCTAAATTCGACCAAAATTAAAATATATTGAATTCATAGGTTACATATGCGATGATCAGCTAATTTAGTAATTAAAAAAAACTGAGATCAAATGAAAGGACGTAAGCAAGAGTCCTATTGTGATCTGTTTCGCGCAGAAGTCACTAAAAATTAAAAGAAGGTTTAGACGATTGTGTAAGGAACAAACCTGTTGCGACAAAGTCCCAACAAGAGGTGCTTTATTTATGAAGATTACGAGTTACAAGAAGCAAAACGTCTCCAAGGGACACAAGCACCCAAAGTAACTTGAAAGTTTGACAAGAAAATAAAGGAATTGAAATTATATATTTCTCTGTTCGAGAGTTGATTGATTGGATCTTTTCCTTCTATGTCTTCTGTCTCTTTTATACTCATTGTGACAGTTTTCCTTGTAAAATCTTTTGAAAACTGCTTGTCGTCCTATAACTACCCACTTTCTTCATGATTGGTGACTTGTCAAGGAACTGCTTATAACCGCTGCCACTTCTCTCATTATTTAACTGTGTGCGGTCGGGATTCTTGGATTGTGGATGAACCGTTTCAATAAAATGTCTGTAGCTTTAAATAATACTAATACATTACCCTCNCAAGAAGCAAAACGTCTCCAAGGGACACAAGCACCCAAAGTAACTTGAAAGTTTGACAAGAAAATAAAGGAATTGAAATTATATATTTCTCTGTTCGAGAGTTGATTGATTGGATCTTTTCCTTCTATGTCTTCTGTCTCTTTTATACTCATTGTGACAGTTTTCCTTGTAAAATCTTTTGAAAACTGCTTGTCGTCCTATAACTACCCACTTTCTTCATGATTGGTGACTTGTCAAGGAACTGCTTATAACCGCTGCCACTTCTCTCATTATTTAACTGCGTGCGGTCGGGATTCTTGGATTGTGGATGAACCGTTTCAATAAAATGTCTGTAGCTTTAAATAATACTAATACATTACCCTCGCCCAGATCTTGAGCGTCTCACAGGCTTGAGCGATGGGGGTTTTTCGTTACTTGGGCGTCTTTAAAGCTTGAGCGACAAACGGGCTTTCACTATTTGAACGTATATCAGGCTTGAGTGATGATGGGCTTTCATTGCATAACTCTGTTTTGGGCTTCCAAATGGTTTTGTTTGGATCCATACTTTGAATTCTTTAACTGGGTTCACTCTATTAACTATTTAATTGAGCCTTATTATTTTTGTATGTCAACATGATCACACTTACTGTTCCTCCAGTGCTACATTTCATAAATGTGGGTTGAGAGCTCGACATGAACGTTATTTGGGGATGTAGATGGATGTTGCAAACTACCTATATCCATGAACCTCAACATGCACGTAGAGAAAAATGCTAAGCTTTCCTACCAAATTGAGATGTATAATAGAGAGGAGAAAGAGGATGAGAAGTTTGGAATTAGGAAAAACAACTTGCACTATTTGAGCCCTATTTTTTTTATTTTTTTTTTTAGAATAAATTTTGTAAGAAGTAATTTTTTTGGAGAACATTTGTTTTAAAAGTTGGAAATTTTTTGAATTTACGTGCAAAGTTATTTTATTGAAAGAATGTGTACTTAAAATGAATTTGGAGAAAATGAGTTTCAAAGAGTGAAGCTCAAACACGAGCTTATTATTTTTACCACAAATCAAGGACGGATGTGAATAAAAAATAATTATTTTAATCATTTTTTTTATCAGATATATTTTGTATTTGCATAATTCATATGATTCATAGCTATTACTCACCCATTAGACATTGTTTGGGAAGCGTTTACAAACAATTTAGCCTCCTTTTAAATTATGATTTGTAAATAATAATTATTGGATCACTGTGAATAATAAAGAGCAGTGGTTATGAATGTGAAGTTGAAATCAATGTTTGATTTTTTTTTACTATATTTATGGATTAATTTATAAATTGTAACTAAATAGAGTATAAATGGATAGAAATGAATAGTGCACATATGATGATTTTCTCGTGTTTCTGGAGAGCAGCCAAAGTCTAGTATAAAGAGGGTTATTTCTTTTGTGTGTGTCTCGGTTCCTCTTCTTGGCTCCTCGTCTCTCTTTATCCTTTCTTTCTTTTCTCTTATAATTCTCTTTGAAATAGCACTTTAGTAATCACTCCGTTTGATTCTTAGACATTCATCGTCACTTTGGCCGAACAAATAAAGAGTTTGTTTGAGATCATTTTTTGGAAGAATAGATTTTATAATAATAATTTTTTAGATAATGTGATTAAAAAGTAAGAAATTTTTTGGGTTTATTATAAAATTATTTTATTGGAATAATGTAGGTTGAAAATGAGTTTAAAAAATTTGAATTTTTAAAGAATGAGGATCTAATAGGGGCTAATCTTCGAAAGTAAATCTACTTACATTATTTTTCATTTTATTAATTGAATTTGGTATTTTCACGACATCCTTAATTATTGAAGTTTATGTTTGAATGGCTCGTGCGAGTTTCTAGTTATTTAACATCTATCTATGTCTTCAAGTTTTTCTATAATTAATATCAGTTTTTCTTAATGTTTTGAAAATCGATCCAATCATAGATCCAAAAAAGTTAAAAATTCAAGGGTCAAAAAGTTGAACTAAAGTCGAACTGGAGTTGAACCTCAAATGCATAAAATAATTAAGAAAATAATTGTGACGTTGTCTTTTAAGACAATACAAATCCACATATTGTCTTGAAGCAACCTCTAAATTCAACCTAAATTAAAATATATCATCAGTTAATCATTCTGTTTGATTGTCCAGCATCCATCGTCACTTTGTCCAAGCAAATCAAATCTTAGAAAGTTAACCTATTTGCAACTTTTTACCATTTTGGTACTTGAATTTGGTATTATCTTGGCATCCTTAATTATTAAATTATATGCTTGAGTGGCATGTGCGAGTTTATAGTTATTTAACATCTATTTATGTCTCTAGGTTTTTCTATGATTCTTGTCAGTTTTTGCTTCCTCACTCTAACTAAATACAATTCTTGTTGTTATTCATCAACTTTGAATTCATTTGGTTGGTTCTAAATGTTTGCTTTGGCTTGTATGTGTTTTCAATATTGAACTCTACAAACTCTACCACAAACTTTGCACGAATTAAATAGAAATTAAACACCAATCTAAAATAATTGTGATGTTGTCTTTAAGACAATATAAATCCATATATTGTCTTTAAGCAACCTCTAAATTCGACCAAAATTAAAATATATTGAATTCATCGATTAATCATTATGTTTGATCTAGCATCCGTCGTCACTTTGTCCAAGCAAATCAAATCTTAGAAAGTAAACCTATTTACAACTATTTACCATTTTTGTACTTGAATTTGGTATTTTCTTGGCATCCTTAATTATTAAATTATATGTTTGAGTGGCATGTGCGAGTTTATTGTTATTTAACATCTGTTTATATTTCTAGGTTTTTCTATGATTCATATCAGTTTTTGCTTCCTCACTCTAACTAAATACTGTTCTTGTTAAAATATGTGCTCCAATGGTTGGTGTTATTCAACTTTATATTCATTTGGTTAATTCTAAATGTTTGTTTGGGCTCATATGTGTTTTTAATATTGAACTCTACAAGCTCTACCACAAACTTTGCATGAATTAAATAGAAATTTAACACCAATCCAAAATAATTGTGAAGTCAATATAAATCCACATATTGTCTTGAAGAAACCTCTAAATTCTACCAAAATTAAAATATATTGAATTCATCGGTTACATATGTGATGATCAGCTAATTTAGTAATTAAAAAAAAAAAACTGAGATCAAACGAAAGGGTAAGCAAGAGTCCTATTGTGATCACACTTACTGTTCCTCCAGTGCTACATTTCATAAATGTGGGTTGAGAGCACGACATGAACTTTATTTGGGGATGTAGATGGATGTTGCAAACTACCTATATCCATGAACCTCAACATGCACGTAGAGAAAAATGCTAAGCTTTCCTACCAAATTGAGATGTATAATAGAGACAAGAGAAAGAGAATGAGAAGTTTGGAATTAGGAAAAACAACTTGCACTATTTGAGCCCTATTTGTTTTAGAATAAATTTTGTAAGAAGTAATTTTTTTTGGAGAATGTTTGTTTTAAAAGTTGGAAATTTTTTGAATTTACGTGCAAAGTTATTTTATTGAGAGAATGTGTACTTGAAATAAATTTGGAGAAAATGAGTTTTAAAGAGTGAAGCTCAAACACGAGCATATTATTTTTACCAAAAATCAAGGACGGATGTGAATAAAAAATAATATTTACATAATTCATATGATTCATAGCTATTACTCACCCATTAGACATTGTTTGGGAAGCGTTTACGAACAATTTAGCCTCCTTTTAAATTATGATTTGTAAATAATAATTATTGGATCACTGTGAATAATAAAGAGCAGTGGTTATGAATGTGAAGTTGAAATCAATGTTTGATTTTTTGACTATATTTATGGATTAATTTATAAATTGTAACTAAATAGAGTATAAATGGATAGAAATGAATAGTGCATATATGATGATTTTCTCGTGTTTCTGGAGAGCAGCCAAAGTCTAGCATAGAGAGGGTTATTTCTTTTGTGTGTGTCTCGGTTCCTCTTCTTGGCTCCTCGTCTCTCTTTATCCTTTCTTCCTTTTCTCTTATAATTCTCTTTGAAATAGCACTTTAGTAATCACTCTGTTTGATTCTTAGACATTCATCGTCACTTTGGCCGAACAAATAAAGAGTTTGTTTGAGATCATTTTTTTGGAAGAATAGATTTTATAATGATAATTTTTTTAGATAATGTGATTAAAAAGTAAGAAATTTTTTGGATTTATTATAAAATTATTTTATTGGAATAATGAATGTTGAAAATGAGTTCAAAAAAATTGAATTTTTAAAGAATGAGGTAAGTAAGAAATTTTTTTGATTTATTATAAAATTATTTTATTTGAATAATGATTGTTGAAAATGAGTTCAAAAATATTGAATTTTTAAAGAATGAGGATCTAATAGGGGCTAATCTTCGAAAGTAAATCTACTTACATTATTTTTCATTTTATTAATTGAATTTGGTATTTTCACGACATCCTTAATTATTGAAGTTTATGTTTGAATGGCTCGTGCGAGTTTCTGGTTATTTAACATCTATCTATGTCTTCAAGTTTTTCTATAATTAATATCAGTTTTTCTTAATGTTTTGAAAATCGATCCAATCATAGATCCAAAAAAGTTAAAAATTCAAGGGTCGAAAAGTTGAACTAAAGTCGAACGGGAGTTGAACAGCAAATAATGCATAAAATAATTAATATATGAATACATCAAAAAATTTGACAAAGTATGTTATTTTTTTTTTCAATATAGAGATAAAAATCACTTAATAGACTTTTTTGCAATTAATTTTTATTCGGTCCACTTCTAATATCAATAGAAAATGAGACAAAAATACAGACAAAAGTATTAATAGTTGAGTCAGTTAAATATTTCGATGGCATTTTAATTTGTTATCATAGTAAGAAATAAAGTGTTCAATTTTTTTTTAAAACAATGGAAAAAAAGAAACAAGTCACCTTGTTACACCAGTATTCTTTCAATCCCACATCGGCTTCTTCGAAGTAAAATACTAGAAAAATATATTATAAAAAGGACTTGTGACTAATAAAATAGGCACAGCATTCGGCCCTTCAAGTTTAGGTCTAATAAAAAAAAATTTGTTTTTATAATCTTGATAAGAAATGCCAAAATCTTTAAAATCGGTTGCGTATCAATTGGTTTTGTGGTTAGACCGACTCGTTGGACCATTTTTATCCGATTTTTAAATATTTGATTTTTACATATCTATCAAAACAGAATTTTTTTTACCGGTTTACGATTTCCGATTTTGAAAACATTGGTTTTTCTTTCCTCCCTATGACTAAATATAGTTCTCATTGATTTTTTTTGCTCCAACTGTTGGTGTTATTCATTAACTTTGAATTCATTTGATTGATTCTAAATGTTTATTTTGGCTTGTATGTGTTGTTAATATCTAACTCTGCACAAACCGTACCACAAACTTTGCACGAACTGTGCACGAAACAAATAGAAATTTATCATAAAGGGGCACAAATTGATATGTTGTCTTTAAGACAATAAAAACCTACATATTGTCTTGAAGCAATCCCCAAAATTCAATCAAAATTAAAATATATTGGATTCATTGATTACATGGGCTCCTTAGTAAGTCAATTTTAGTAAAAATAAAAAAATAAAAAAATTTAGATCAACTGAAAAGATGTCATCAAGATTTCTGTGGTAGTCACACTTACATTTCCTCTAGTGCTACATTCCATAAATGTGGGTTAAGAGCATGGTAGAAACTGTATATGGGGATGGAGATGTATGTTGCAAACTACCTATCCACGAACCTCAACATACACGTCATGTAATTCGTAAGAGAAAAGTTAAGCTCTCCTACCAAATTGAGCTATATAGTAGAGCGAAGAGGGAGAATGAGAAATTTGGAATTAGAAAAAACAACTTAGCACAATTTGAGCCTCACTATTTGTGAATAAAGTTCGTAAAAAGTGATTTTTTAGAAGAATGTTTGTCTAAAAGGGAAAAAAAAGTTTGGATTTACATAAAAAAAATATTTTATTGAAAAAATGTGTACTTAAAAATGAATTTTGGAAAAATTGAATTTTAAATAGTAGGGCTCAAACGTGCTTATTATTTTTAACTAAGAAACATTTTAATGATTTTTTTGTCAAATTTGTTTTTTAATCTGAACAATTCGTATGATTCATAACTATTACTCACTATTCCACATTTTTTGGGAAGCTTTTACAATCAGTTTAGCACGTACTACTAAAATTAATATTTGACTTTTTTTGACTAAATTTATAAACTAATTTATAAATTATATCCAAATAGAGTATAAATTGATACAAATGAATAGTAGATAAATATGCGATACATATGAATTATTCGGAACGTGTGATGAAAATTAGTTTTAAGTGTTATAAACATGACCCAACACATAGGTAGCTGACATAAATTCTCTGGATATGTTCACAAGGCTCCCTCCCTATTCATTTTTTTAAGTTTAAGAAAATTTTACAAGTCTTTTAATTGGAACCAATAGTTTATATCTTCATTTTTGGGTCGATTTAGTTCGATTTAAAAGAGAACCGAATTAAAATCGAACTATATTTAACCATAAATAAAACCTGTTATTTACTATTTTCATACTTATTGTCTTTCTAACTCTTAACTAATTGAAAAGAATAATTAAATTATAAACATGGATAATTTGTATTGATGTATACATCTTTTTCTATTCCAAGCTTACAATTTACCTCTGAAAAAAATATCCCCTACAAAGTTTCCGAACCTCTTTCACTTAAATGGAATGAAATTTGTGTGTTCAAAATAATGACTGAACAAGTAGGTCCCACACAAAGTAATGGCAAACAAGAAGTGCTACACTTTTGGCGGCAGATAGCATTCTTATTGAGACTAGAACTCACAAGGAAGAAAATAGATTTATGGATGGAATCAAATATGCAGTATTTACGGACAAAAGTATTTTGTTATTGGAAAAAATCAATATATTTCTAATGTCGAAATATGATCAACTAGGACAGAATAAAGCATTAGATCGAACTCTTCTTTAGTGTCAAGGTAATAGCTATGAATAGTCATTGACTTTCGGGAAATGGTAGAAGAATGTGACATATACAAACTTATGATCATTACGCTTCAACCGGGTTATTCTATTCCACCTCTTAAAAAGAAAAGAATTTGAATCAAAATATCTTGTACATTCAGCCCAACAATTTCATTAGAGCTCGCTCAACTTACATATTAGTTTCACACTCGTCATTTAATTTAATTTATTTTAACTTTATCGCCTAACTTACATTATTATTTCGATTAAACACTTTATCTACGAGTATTGTCGCATGTGACAGAGCTTGTAATCCAACTTATATTAGTACACACAATATATATATATTAATTGTGTCAACATGTGTATCAAATATTGAAAATATTTCATTAGTTAGGTCACAAATTCCAGGTCAAAAAATTTGTTAGTTCATCAGTTTGAAATAAAAGATAACTTAGATAATTGGATTTAATTTTTGAGATGCAATAGAGGACTTGGTGACCAGTATTTTTAGAAGTTCTACTAAATCATTAGTTGATATAATGAAAATGCATCTTCCTAATTTTTCTTTTTTAAATTCATGAATTTCTTGAGTTATGTGAACTTCCAACTATGTTGGGAAAGTGATCCAAGGCGACGGTACCAACTATAAAGACAAAGTTAGAGACGTGCTTTAAAATGATTTGGATTGTACATGCTTTTGAGTACTGAAGTAGAGGAGTACGTACATAGCAGCTTATAAACTTAATATTAATATACAATTATTTTATCCCACAACTGCAGTAAGTCGTAATTTAACCGAGATACTTGAATCAACCATTTTGGGATATGGTTTGATTAGGAATGTTAGATATTATGCAGATGAGACTTTTGGACTACATGAAGATGCGATAGACATGATCATTTTCTCGTAAATCATGGAATAATCAACTATGACTACTTACTTCAATAAGTGATTTTAAGTCGAGAAATTAGGAAACATCTTACAAGATGTATGACGATCAAATCATTAGTGACCACACATAAATTTTAGTTTTTTTAATCTTATTTACATTATACTCCCCATCTTCGGACGGGATAAGTTTATATATATATAAATTTTTTTTTTCTCGAATGGCGAGAAGTTCGACTTAGTACCTTTCAAAGATTGTGCTTTTATTTTATGATTTTGATAAAATACGTTTGATACCCTCTCCTTCTCTTACTTCCCTCTCCCTCTGTGCAAACTCACCCACATTTCGTCCACTTTCACTCGCACATGCGCATATGCCCGCCTCAACGACCAAAAACGTAGCCACTGTCATCCGCTCCTTCTCTAGATTCTACTCCATTCGTTCCGAAATCAAAGCCGAAGGAGCAGGAGCCGCCGCCGCCGCCGCCGCCGCCGCTAAGAAGAAGAAGAAGCCTTCCTCTTCCAATACTACTGAAAACACCGCCTTAAAACAGTACGTCTCCGCCATCAATTATGCTACCACCACCTCCTCCGTCGCGGCCATCAATTCCTCTCTCTATGATGTCGTCCACGAAAGCGTGAAGCTGGGCTCCAAACCTGGTGATGGTACCGAGTGAAATTATCGACCTATCCTTTTTTTTTTGGAAATATAAAGGAACTGAAAAATGGTTGTTTTAAGGAATTTTATCACTTTGTAGCTATGGTTAATTTGCTTGTGTTTTCGTGTTTTATGGCAGATGAATCAGGAATGCAGCTATCGAGTGACGTGTCGGCTTTATTACATGGTATGCGCATTTAGAATTTAAATGGTTTTGAATTTAAAAATGATAGTGTTGTTACGATGATTTTGAATGGTGAAATGGGATTATGAATGTGAAAATTGATGTAGTGGTTCTGCTTCTGTATGTGATCTTGTATTTTCAATAGTGTTGTTACGATGTTTTGAATGGTGAAATTGGAAGATAAATGTGAAAATTGATGTAGTGGTTCTGCTTCTGTAAGTGATCTTGTATTCTCAATTTTGCAGGGCAATATAATTTTCTTTTACAAATTAGATGATTTATACATTTTTTTTTTTTTTGGTTTTGAATACTATCAAATCAGAATGCTTCATAATATATTAACTTACGAGACCAACCTAACTCGTCTTTAACTGCAGATAGACTGGATCTGGATTGGGATGATGAATCTGAAGGTGTACAACCTTTGGGAAAGGTTTTGAACTTGCCATGGCTATCAAGTATGTCAAATAATGATATTTCGTTGCGGAGGAAAAAAGTATCACGGGAGAGGAAGCAGAAGTGGGTATATAAGAATACACAAACTAGTCGCTTTAATCTGCTGGTCAAAATGTGTGCCGTGAAGCTGGGCACAGATGCTACCCTCGAGCTATTTGGCAAATTGGGACGAGAAACTGGCCTGAAAGAGTATAATGCGTTAATTGGGCATTGCATACAAAAGGCAAGGGATGCAAATGATGAAGAAGTTTCATTAGAGGAGATTTACAAGGGATACCATCTTTTTAAAACAATGAAGGAACTGGGTTTCAAAATTGAAGAAGCAACATATGGCCAATTCTTGATGTATTTGATTGATTTTGGTATGGTACAGGAATTATTTTTCTTTCGCGACCTCATTAAAGATGAAAATCCAGATTCGCTTCCGAGATTAGCTTATTATGAAATGCGGCTATGGATTGGTGTTAAAAATGAAGCAAAAATACGAGAACTTATCCATTCTGTCACAGATGATAATGCAGAAGATAAATATTCCTTCCGAGGTTTGTTATTGGAGTTGCATTATTTTTCTGTCTAAATCCCGTCCTTTTTCCTCTCCTTTTGACACAATTTATGTTTAGCAGTCTGGTCAGTTTACCTCTCCAATCATGTTATGGCTTTTGCTGTTGGTGATGACATGATCTCTATCTTTTATTTTTTTCACATTTGAGTTATTTACTATTGCTTTCCTTTTTCTTCCTTTCTTGCCTCTTTTTTTCTCTTGATGGGGAGGAGACATTGCCCCTGTTTGACACCCATTTTGTTTGAAAAATAATTTTTGAAATAGTAATTGATGGAAGATTGTGTGGTTAAAAAGTAAGGAGAATTTTTGGGTTTGTGTAATATTATTTTATTGATAGAATGTGTGGTTGAAATGAAGAATGGGAAAAAAATGAGAAATAGAATGAGAAAAAAATGGGTGTCAAACAGGACATTGTGTCTTTTTAACTGTTCACACTATTCTGTTTCGGAAGAAATGTAATTCCTTTCCACTAGTTGGGCAATTGGTAGTTCTTTCCAGTTCACTGAATGGCAAGGATTTTGCCATATCATCGTGGTTTTGTCACTGTACGGGCAAAAACTAACATTCAGCAGTCAGAATTTCTTTTTGTCTTGAAAATGTATGTGTTATATCTAATGCTGGTGTAATTATTTGTGTTTCCCTCCCGTTTGATACTGATGAAGTCTTTCTTCACAAGGTTTGGCAATCTTATGTATCAGATGCCTAGCAAGTATGTTTCCTTAAATTTTACTCCAAGCATTATTTTATTCTTTTATAACTCTATTTGTTCAATGATATTTCCATTTGGGTTCGTAATTGCTGACATTTTTGTATTAATTTTCAGAAGTATACGGAAGTTACTAATTTTTATTTACTTCTCCTGTGAGATCAAAGGAGTATCATGTTTTTTCTTTTATTCTTTCATTTGAATTTGACAATTTGACTTCACAAATGATGTGGTATAAACCGATATTCTGTTCAATGTATTTTAATATGCACGTGCTTGTTTTGCTACTAGTGCCTTTTAGGCATAATGTTATTTATAACCTTAGAATTACAATAAATTTGCAGAAAATTTATTGTTGGCGTTGTGTGAAAGTGACCGCAAAGAAGATATTTTGATGCTATTGGAAGCTTTTGACATAACAAAACTCACATCAGTCGAATGTAAAGTGAGTATCTTCAAGTCGTTAGGGAAGCTTTCGTTGGAGTCTATTGTGGTTGATTTCATGCGGACACTGAAAAACAGTGGTAAGAATATAATCCATTTTCTATTTTTGATGAGGTAACTTCACAATTAACGCATTGATGAAGTCATTAATTTCCATACAGAAAGATCACTTATTGGGTTTACTTACTGATTTTTAGATTAGTCAGAAAAGAGAACTGCTAATTCTCCATGGAAGAATTTAGATATCACAATTTAGTTCGGAAATTTTATTGGATCTATACCATTTTTACATTATCGCAGTTAACCGTATCCCTTTTATCAAATCCATTGTCCTGTTATGTCAACTATTCATTTTCGTTTTTATTTTATCATGCTTTTGCACTGAAAGCAGGCCATCTGAGGTATTCAGGACATTGAATGACCTATATGAGTTCAATCTCTCCCTATATAATTCTTTAACTGAAACATGCTATGATTTCTTGTCTGAATGCAGACATTGGGCCTGAAAACATCTCAAAATTCATCTGCGAATATGCAATCAGCATACCAAATTTAGAGGTGAGGAACTTCTCATGAATAGTACTGGTAATGTTCTTTAGTCAGTTTTTTGTAGCACTCCTGCTTAATAGGAGTTTGCTCTTTCAGGGAAACAACTTTGTAAATATATAGCTCACACTACCACATGCTCTTGGTTTTATCATGCCTAGCTTTCAAAACTATTTCTGGTATTATTCATCTGTCACAAGAAATGAACTTCAAACAGTGATGTCTTAAGTGATCTTAAGACATAGGGCCCCACTAAGTAATTTAGATATGATTTTCATATTTTTCAATTGCACTTCAGTTATTTAGCCTCTTACAGGAGCAAAAATATCCTATCTTGTCAAAAGCTCGATATATTTAGCGTAATAGTCAGTTCAAGAAGGCCCCAATATACAGAATGACTGAATTCCACATTATTAGTAGGGTTATTGTGGACATTCATGACTGAAATTCCTAGATGATAGAAATAGCTCTAGGCATTGGGATGGCTTGCTGCAAATGCAGGCAGAAAAGGATCCAGACAAAGATTCAGTTCTTTAAGTTGTTAAACATGACCTTTTCCCTTTTTATTTAAATGGAACCCATACTTAGTCCTCATAACCATTGAATAATGGAAATTGTTCCCTAAGAATCATTCAGCTAGTTAGAATACTACATGTAAGACAAGGAAACAAAGCCTTTTGTGAAACACAATAAGAGGTGAGTATAATTTCACGAAACCCAACATACTGGATCACACCTGATCTTCTGCTTCAATTTGGTTCTAAAAGAAATAAAATTAGATTTTGATTTAGAAGACAAGGAGATCTGTCCTGTTTGATCTGGTTCCCATATTTCCATGTAATACAAACCCTAGACCCGGGATTGTGTTTTAGTTTTTCTTTTGAATAATATCAAATATTGATTGGTTAATGTGCTTGGGATAAAAATACAATTTCTCATAAACCTAACCATTTGAATAGGAATTGGTTCAGAAAAAATTAGGTTTTTGGTTGGCTTCAACTCTTGAATTGGGCTTAATAGACAAGAATTGAATGGATTCGATTCCAGTTTGGTTCTTTTCCTTACATAAAGACCCGACTCTCTATGAACAAAATTGAATTTTAACAGTTTGGTCCAACTGTAGCAAGCGAACAAGAGAATCAGAGAAAGTCCTACCACTTTCCGATCCTAGTCCTCCCTAGAGAATTGAGCCAATGGGGGTCATGTACTTGAAAACTGTGAACAACTTAGGGGTTGTTCTTTTCATGTTTCAATTTTGTGTTTTTAGTTTTGAATTCATTTCGGGTTTTGTGTTTTGAGTGCCCATTTTGAGATTTTTGAAAACGTGTTTTTTTTGCCATTTTTAAAAATTGTTTTAAAAAATAAAAAATCCCAAAATGCATTCACTCTCCCTGAATTTTCTCACTCTTCTCCCTCTCTTCTTCTGTCCTTTCTGTAACCTATCGGAACCCCATCCTTCGGCCACCGTCTTCATCGCGGACCACCACCGATCAACTGCCCACCTCCGGGCGACTCAGAAACAGCTATCAATTTAGTTCAAACAACAATTAATTGAAATGAGGGTCACGATCCTATTTCGCGTAGTCCGAAGAAATCTTTGATTTCGGCGACGTCCGTTCAACCTATGGTCGCGGACCACATGGGTCATCTTTCTCTCCCTCGGCGTACCTAACCCAACTATGGGTCAAGCCCAATTTCAACCACAGATCATTGAGTTTATGGGTGAACTCAGGATTGAAAACTGAAAATTTGTGGTGGTTGTGGTGGTGGTTGGTGGTGATGATGGTGGTGGCATCGTGTGGTGGCGATTTTTGAGGTGGTGGCTGTGGTTGGTGATTTGGTGGTTGTGTGGTGGTGATTTTGATGACGGTGGTGTTGGTTGGGGTGATGTTGTGGCTGTGGGGTGGTTCCGGCGATGATGGTGGTTGGGGATGATAGTAACTGAAAACAACGAAAACGCATTTTGAAAATTTGGCCAAATTATAACCGAAAACACCCACTTTGTCTTTTTGGATTTTCTTTGTAAATTTTGAACTTATTTTCAAAAGCGCGTTTTTGAAAATAGAAAAGAGAACGCATTTTCACTAGTTTGAAAAATTGAAAACAAAAACCGGCTTGAAAATGGTAAAGAGAACATGCTTTTAGTTCCTTCAAGTCATTTTCTGTATTTTTATTTTTATTATTTTTTGGAATCTAAGGCTAGGATCATCTATCCATCCAATTAACCCAATGGCGGTACATTTACAAGATTCAAGTACTGTGAGAACAACTTGATTCCTGCCAGCGTTCTCTGTTTTTCTTGTTTTCTCTTTTGTATCTAAGGCGAGGATCATCTATTTAAAGAATCATTATCAATGTGGTTTTAAATTTTCTTTTGACACCTCAAAGAGTCTTTTGTCTGGCAAGATAATGAAATAGTAACAAGTTTGAGTTAACTTTTATTTTTTGCTCTTGAAGAAAGATGTAAACTTGGAAGATTTGTTGAATCCTCTGAAGTTTTTGTTATATGTGTGTTGACGGATTTGTTTTTACTTTATAGAATTGTAAGTTGCGAGAGCCTTTTCTACTTTTGTTGGAAAGTAGAAGGGATAGTAGCCTAAACTTCATGACATTACCCACAACTTTAATGATGGGTGTTTTATGAAATTTAAAACTTTTAAGTCTTTGACCTTTGGAAGAGTGCTCATCCTCAGCACCTTTGCTTCTATTTGCAGAAATAGAGAAGAAGAATTAAACGGAATAACCTATAGTTCCTCTTATTTATTAGAGAGAATAGTGTACATCCTATTAAAACACGCATTATATACTAGGAATAATTAACGATCAGCAATACACAATAAGTTACAACTATAAGAACATCTTGAAGAGGCTCTTTAAAAGTGAAATACTCTCTATTTTAATGACTAACCCTTAAAATTATACTTCAAGAGATTCTTCAAACTAGGAATAATTAATGGTCAGCAATACACAATAAGTTACAACTATAAGAACATCTTGAAGAGGCTCTATAAAAGTGAAATACTCTCTATTTTAAAGAATAACCCTTAAAATTATACTTCAAGTGATTCTTCAAATTAATATTTTAAAATAGCCCTCTCTACGACTAAATACATTCAAAATATTCCAATTTTTTATGCTCCATATATTTACCCAATTAAATAGTATATACAAAGATAATGGAGGGAAATATATAATAATTTGGAGGGACGGTGGTGAAAATAAAATATATGGAAAAATAATAAATACATTTTGGAAGGAGTAAAATTAAATGTTAAAGATAAAGAGGTTGTTGAATAAAAATCATCTCTCTAAATTTATAGTTGCTCTTTAAATAACAAAGTATTCTCTTTAAAAATAGTCTCTTGGAGATGCTCTAAGAATTATATCCTAGGATATCCTACCTTACTAAACTCTACGAGGAAAAAAATCAATTACAATAAAATCTGGCTAATAATTCTCTAAAGTCCACACATTGACTGAGATTCTAGCAGCATCATCATCCATAGCTTTTGTTTCTGAAAAAATTATTTTCTTTCATTGGGGAAATGCAGAACTGTCCTACAAACTTGATCGGTATTTAACGTTTCAAGTTGGTCATAATTTTTCAGATTATATGATAGTCATGAAGCCCCATGGTTTCCCTAATATGTTTCCTTTTTAATTAACAGTTTCTTCTAATTATGCCTTGTCATTGCATCTAAAGGTTGAAGATATCATTGATAAGTTCAAATCTTTACACGCTAAGTTGGATGTATTGCCTACTTCTGCACAATATGAGAGGCTCATTGGATATTCCTGTGAACTCCACAAGGTATGGGACATCTATTTTAGAAAGTTATTTGAGTAAATGTGACCCAAGTTTATTGGATTCAAGGATTGGTTTTTTGTTGTTTGTTGATATAATTAAATTTAACATTTTTTGTCTAAATTTCTCTCAAGGCACGGACAGTATTTTAGAAAGTTTTTAAGTAAATGTGACCCAATTTTATTAGATATGAAGCTTGGTTTGCTGTTGTTTGTTTATTTATTTAACTAAATATCACCATTTTTTTTGGCTGAATGACCTCGAACTCACCCCCATTGCTGCCTTGGCCAACCCAATCTCCCCTAGTACTAGATTTCCTTTGAAATGATTATGAACTTGATAGTAGCATACGATGCTATATACTCTTTAGGTACACCAGGCACTCAATATGGTTGACGAGACGTTCGAAGCTCGTTTGACTTTATCATTGGATGTGTTTCATTCCATCTTAGAAGCCTGTGAGCAGAGCTGTGACTATAATCTGGTATACCAATTTCTTTCTTTCTCTTCATTTAAAATTGTTGGATTTTTCCTTTGTAATCACGCAGCGTGATTTTCATTGATAATTGAAGGGCTTCAAAGGATCAAGGGGCGTTTCACACAAAATATGATTTTGTCTTTTGTGCAAAATGTAATTGGATTCCGAATTGTGCTGTTGCCTGTGTTTAGGATAACAATTGCATGTCTGGGTCTTGATTTGTTGTTAATTTTGAGAAGAAAATCGGCTTGGAAAGGTTTCTCAGGCAGAATACTTTGATTTACAGAATTGTTGAACTAGCTTGTAGATTGAAATAATTGCTTTAATTTTATAATCATCTTTTTACTTTTACGATTTATAGTACTATAGTCTTTACCCTCTTAGTAGAGTCTAATGAGGCATATTTGCCGAACACTGTATTCTCTAGTAATTTTTGCAGTGAGGCTGTCAGTTCAATATAGGTAAACATGGAGTAGATTCTGCCATATTTAAATATGGCAGAACCTATACCTGTACATAATGTGTTGCTCTGAATCTCGAATTAGTTAAAACATCAATGCTACTGGGCACTGGCTTCCAAAAGGTTCAACTGTTGTAATTGTTGAGACTACTCTTTCAGATATAGATATGCATGTGTGTTGTAATACATCAGCATTGAGTTGATTAAGTTGGGATTTAGTAAAAGCCTGAAGCATGCCTTGTTTTTAATAAACAAGATCTAGCACTTCTGCTCTGTCTTGTTTGTTACTGTTAAATTTCTCCACGCACTACCATTTCTTTATATGAATTTTTTACAGTAATAACATGGGAGTCTTATTCAGTTAGTTGTCTTATTGAATTTAAAGTGCCTAATCAAGCCATTTGTTATTGGATGATGTTGACATGAATTCAAATGATCCCAAGGTTCGTCATATCAAGACAATGATATATCGCCATGATTTGAAGCCAAACAATGAGACCTGCAGGTTGATGATTATTCTGTTTGTGAAGATGAAAGACGTAAGTCTCTCTCTCTTTGATGTATCGTGTTTTATGTATAGTTACAATATTTCAATATAATCATCCTCACCCTCTATGTTTCTCATTTTACCTATAAGTTCAGTTTCAAGGAGCATATGAAGTGATGAATGATCTGGAAAAGATGAATTTGGCGCCAACAGTTAACATGTACAATGCTATAATGGCTGGATATCTTCGTGAGGTGCCTCATTTATCTTGCATGTCACTTTACACTGTTATACCTTTTATTTTATTAGATAACAGAAAAATGTGTCATCATCCGTGCTAAGCTGATGGTCATCATTTTGCGATGCTATGGAAGAATGTTGAATTGAAGTTATTGAATCTGCTAATCTGTGACTGATTTGTCTAAGTGGTTGCTATTTTCTGTTACTTCCACGGGAGCTAGACCATCGATAGGACTGAGACTTCTAGGTGACATATTGGTTCAAATGAAAGATCTGGATTTTATCATAGATGAAAAAATAAATTAAAGAATCATTTTTTATTCACTCAGACTTGCAAAAGAATGTTTGATCTAAATCATCACACAAGAAGGAAAAATTTATTTTATATTCATTGGTACATGCAAAACTACTCCAGAATCTGAAGTCTCTAGTGAGGAAAAGTAGCAACTCACATGAACGTTGTCTGAAATCCTTCCACTCATTTCCTCTGAAATTAATTGTTGCCCTTGGCTAAATATTTTCATGTCCTGTAAAACTTGATATTTATGCCGAATGGTTTCCATTTTTTAAGCAATAGTTTATTCAAATCATATTCACAACAACGATTATGCTCTTGTAACATTTTTTGCAGAGCCAATTCACACTTTTTTACTTGTTAATGATTATGAGGATGCTATGTAGTAGATTACTTGGAATTTACTTGAGGTGATTTATTTTGCATATTGTTTTATGCATATCTTTTTTGACCTGCTATGTGGCTGAATTCTGCAGAAGAACACTCGCAGTGTACTACATGTTCTCAAACAAATGGAAGAGGCAGATGTAAAACCAGACTCTGCAACTTTCAGCTATCTTATAAGCAGCAGTAACTCTGAGGAGGATATAATCAAGGTTCTTTTAGAATTATATTTCGCCAAAATAATTATGACTTGGAAACTACAAAAATTTGTCAGGGTCGTGAGCTATGTCAGAGGCAATCCGAAGGTCATTTGAATTTGGTAGCCACGCTATGTCTCTTGATATTGATGAATCAATTAAAGTTAAACACTTCTGTAAAATATGCAGATACTGGTCGAAAACCTTGGTGATAAGACTACAACACACTTTATCTATAAAATAGTTTGTCAAGATTTTATACTGCTTCATCTCAATTTTTCTCCTTGAGGGGAGACTAGGTCAGATAAGATGATAAAAATGCTTGTTGTGTTCTTTTGTGGTGATGATTGGACTACAGGACAATCAATTTTGCTGCCGTTTGCATAATCTACAAATTCGTGGTCAGCTTTTTGACATCCATACCGACTGTTGTTAGTTTGTGTTCTGCTTGTAGTTTTATAATGAAATGTGCAACTCTGGAGTTCAACCCACGAAGTTTGTTTTCATGGCCCTTATAAATGCCTATGCAGCCTGTGGACAGTTTGAAAAGGCTAAACAGGTAAATTGGAGTCTCATTGGTGCTGCTTCAGTTACTTTTTTCTAAATCAAAAGATCCCTGCGATTTTATCTTCGACTTCCCCTTCTGCAACGAAAAATTATGGATCTAATTTGTAGGCGAAAGCCAGGGAACGCTGCCAAGGTAACAGCAGTATCTCTGCTGCTATATTGACAACGTTGTTATGTGCAGGTTCTGTTAGATGACAGAATACCAGTGAAGAGCTTAAATGAAATCAAGAGTGTGCTTGTCTCGGCCCTTGCTTCACATGAGCAATTATCTGATGCCTTTGAAATGTATGAAGGAATCAAAGAAGCCGGATCCAACCTGCAACCGAAAGCAATCGGATGTCTTGTCGTAAGTTGTTAGTTTGGAGCATTGTGTGTGGAAACAATTCTCATTTTTCTCGACCTCTTATATTTTGACGATCTTAATTATCTCTCAGGAACATCTTAAATCCGAAGGAGAGTTGGATAGGCTGCTCCAGCTACTTGAGGAATTAAATGATTCACATTACTGGGTTGATACCTGCTTCAAGGTCATTTCCTACTGTGTTCAACACGAGCATTTAAGGTTCTCAACACTTTATTACTGCTTTTGTAAAATTTACTTTTAATAAACCTACTTGGTTATATTTGTCCTTTCTTTGCTTTAGATCTATTGTTGATTTGCTCAAGCAACTCAAGAATAATTTTGACAATGCTGAACTTGCCACAGAAGCTCTGTTTGATGAGGTTTTGACTTTTTTCTTCCCCTCTTTCAGTGAGAAATCAAATAGTTCATGTGCTCTAGTTTATGAAACTCCACATCTTCCTTTTCTGTATATTGCTGGAAATTCTAGACTAAGAATAATTTTGTGGATGTACTTGCAACTTGATTGCATGTCATCTTCTGACGTGTTTTAAGCATTTGAAGTAGGTATTTAGCTTAATTGCGGAGAAAGAGGCAACAGATATGCAATTTGGTCTGAGTTTGCTAAAAGCTATCAAGACAGAACTTGGTGTTTGCCCTTCAAGAAAAAGTCTGGATTTTCTCCTCGGTGCCTGTGTCAATGCCAAGGATACCAAGACTTCCTTTCTGATCTGGAAAGAATACGAGAAAGCAGGTCTTCCTTACAATATTTTGAGTTACCTCAGGTAAATACCGTTCGAATTCTTGATATTATAATTTAGATTCTCCTTTTGGTATCCGCTATCCTTTCGTTTCATCTTTTTGATTGAATTCTTTATTTTATGGGTCCTCTTGCACCATTACCATTAAATGACCAAGCGGAGGTGAATTAACACCCACCTTTGCAATGAAAAAAATACCTTTTCCAGTTTCCATCTTTTGATGCAATATTGTTGCAATTACCAAAGACACCAAGTTCCAGGTGTTCTATTTGAAGAATCAGAAGTTATGGTAACTGCTGAAATTTTTTACTATAGCAACACTAGGACCACTGACCGCAAACACAAATATATTATTATGTCTTAGCAGTATGCTATGGAGTTTAACATTCTTAATGGCATTCTTCCTGTTATCTCCTAATTAGGATTTAAAACCGTCGAATTTTGTGCAAAGAATCTTAACAATGATTTATGAGTGCGACAGAGCTTCTCTCTGAGGTGTGAAATGCTCGACATTTTACTCAGAATCTTCCAAATACTATCTAATTTATTTTCCACATGAACTCCTTGTGTTATGGAGTCAAATTGCCTATGGCGTTTTGTGCTATCCTCGTTAGAATTTATAACTGTCACAGTTTCTGCAAAACAATGTCCATGAGTGTGACAGATCTCTCTCAGGACGTGGGATGCACAATATTTGGGTCAGAATCTCACTCTGAATATGAGAAATTCTTACGCAAGTATCCCTCATCTGGAATGTTAAATCGGCAATGGGTTTTTTCCATAGTAGATCCAAGATGGGCTGGGATTAGAGCATGGCTAAGCCAGTTCTATTGGGATACTTGAGGTCTCCCCTTCCATATAGATAGCTATACGACTTTAGAATATTGTTCCACCTGGGGAACAAATTTCAAAGAAAAGGGAATATTCACTTAGCGACTTGTAGTGCGGGTGCAGACGAGGTAAGCAAGAGTGTTGATCATTGAGAAGTCAAAGTTGGAGAACACTAATTGTGCTTAATGCTCTACTTGAAATATTGACTTGTTGATTTATTGCATAATGCTCTTTTTATGTGACCTAATATGTGAGTTCTTTGGTCTTCCCTAATTAATTATATATTTTTTCCAATGTACATTCACAAAATATTGAAAATAAAATTATATGGATACATACTATATACTAGTTAAGAAGTATTGTAATAATAAAATGCAAAAAGAAATACTTTGGTAGAAAATGCAATTTTAAAAAAATGGAAAAAAATAGAAACTCATTCACACAAAATAAACCAAAACATTGAAAAAAAAATTCTTATTTGTAGTTCATGTAATCTGCAAATACGTAAACCATAGTAAAAATATTCACACCAAGTTATTGGAAAACATAATATTTTAAGTAAAAACACAAAAAATGCATCAAAGTGGAGAATATGGATCCACCCAATGTGTATTAAAAACAAAATTCATTGGACAAAATTCCTTAATAGACGCAAACACTAATTCTTACATAACTGAAAGAAACTACCGTTGAAAAGGGTCTTGACCGGATATGGACATTAATTTGGAGAACACTAATAATTTCGAGGTTTGTTGGGAAATAAAGATAATTTTTCAGCTAATTCCTTTGATTTCTCAACTTTTAAACTGGGCAAGAGTAAACCTATTCCCTTTCCATCTCGTAGTAGTCATCCTGAACACTGTTTTGATTTGATTCATAGTGACGTCTGGGGTATATCTCTTATTGTCTCTTATGCTCATTTTAATACTTTGTCATGTTTATTGATGATTATAGTAAGTATACTTGGATTTATTTATTTTGATCTAAATCTGAGGTGTTCTGTGTCTTTCAACACTTTGTTGCCTATGTTGAAAATCAATTTTCTTCTAGCATTAAGGTTTTACGATCTGATTCAAAGGGTAAATATATGTCTCATGACTTTCTTACATTTCTTCAGACTAAAGGCATTGTTTCTCAGTGCTCTTGTCCTTGTACAAATAAGCAACATGGTGTTGTTGAACGTAAGAATCGACATATCTTAGATGTGGTTCGCACGTTATTGCTTGAATCTTCCGTTCCCCCTAAATTTTAGGTCGAAGCATTATCTACAACAATTTATTTAATTAATAGATTGCTTTCTAGTGTTTTGAATTTTGATCCTCACTATCTTGATATGCACACCTTTAGTTGCATGTGTTGTAAATTTGCCACCTCATGAACGCAATAAATTATTTGCTCAATCTGTTAGATGTGTATTCATGGGTTGCAGTATTTCTCAAAGGTTATGTTTGCTATGAACTATTTCTAACAGATTTCATATCTGATATCTCGTCATGTTTTCTTTGAAAATCAATATTTTTTCTCTACTCGTGTTGAATCTTTGCTTGAGATACATGCCCTTCTACATTTTGATGACTTGACTTCTACACCCTGGATGATTTAAACCTGGATTGGTGTATGAACGACGACGATCGACTTCGCCCCTTCCTAAGTCTAACTCGCTGTCTGAACTTATTTCGCTATCCACCATTTGAGCCGACTCAAGCAGTATTTTCAATGGATGATCTGGATTCTGGCACCATCCCTTGTTGCTTTAGTAGAATCTCTCGTCCTTTTGATCAATATGATTTTTCACATACATCTCTTCATGCTACTTTGTTCTATATCCCCATTCCTTCGTGTTATTCCAAGATTGTTCAGTATGTATGTTGGCGGGAGGCAATGGTAGATGCACTTAGAGCTATCCAGGACAATCATACGTAGGATGTTTCTTGTGGTGCTAATATTAAGGGCATTGATTGTAAGTGGATTTATTCGATCAAACTCCATTTTGATAGGATTTTGGATCTTTATAAGGCACGATTGGTAGCCCTTGGATGCAGACAAGAGTGTAGGACGAACTATGAAGAGACTTTTGCTTTGATTGTCAAGATGACTACGGTACGAACTGTTATTTCTATTGTCGCTTCATAGGATTGGCCACTTTATCAAATGGATGTCCAAAACGCCTTTCTTCATGGTGGTCACAAAGAGGATATTTACATGGCATTTCCTCCTAGTTTGACTGTCGCTCGTCTCTCATATATTTATAAGTTGAAGCGTTCATTATATGAACTAAAACAGGCTCTACGGGCCTGGTTTGACAAGTTACAAAGTACCCTACTCCAGTTTTCATTTCAGCAAAGTAGATATGACTTCTTTTTTTTTTTTTTTTTGCAAGACTTCTATCATTGTTATTCTCGTTGTCTATGTTGATGATAATAATATTACTAGGACAAGTTCCTTCTTCATTACACGTCTACAACATTTTCGGACTTTGTTTCACATGAAGGACCTTATTCCTCTTATATATTTCTTCGTGTTGGAAATTTACATCGATCCTTTTGATATATTCTCAAATCAACATAAGTACGCACATGATTTGATTATATTGGCTAATCTTCAAGATTCATCCTCTATAGATACTTCTATGAAATACAAAGTTTCGTAACGAAGGTGAATTTCTATCTGATCCCACTATATATCTGTAAGAATAATTCTCTTTATTCTATATAATAATGTGAATTACATCAGCTGTTAAATAGAGAAAAATACAGCACTGAGCTACAAGAATTAAGGAGTAGAAATAGCTGTAGTGAAAAAGGAAAAAAAACTGGAATTGGAAATATCCTAAAATTTGGATAATTCAATTCTCATTTCCTGATTCTATGGGATCGGTTAATTTCCTGATTCTATGGGATCAGTTTTTCTACACTCCCCCTCAAGTTGGTGCATAGATGTCAGTCATGCCCAACTTGCTTATCAATTGTTCAAAATTAGGTCTTGCAAGTCCCTTAGTCAAGATGTCGGCTGTTTGCTGACTAGAGGGCACGAATGGCAAGCAAATAGTCCCGGCTTCAAGTTTTTCCTTAATGAAGTGTCGATCAATCTCAATGTGCTTCGTCCTATCATGCTGGACAGGATTGTGAGCAATACTTATTGTAGCCTTGTTGTTGCAGTACAGCTTTAAAGGAAGCTCCACAGTCTTTTTGAGTTCTTCGAGGATTCTGTATATCCACAATACTTCATAGATCCCTTGAGTCATTGCTCTAAACTCAGCCTCTGTGCTACTCTTGGCAACAACACCTTGCTTCTTGCTTCGCCAGGTAACCAAGTTTCCCCACACAAAGGTGCAATACCCTGAAGTAGATCTCCTGTCAGTCACCGAACCTGCCCAATCTGCATCAGTAAATACCTCAATATTCTTTTCATTAGTCCTTTTGAAGAACAGACCTTTTCCAGGAGCAGACTTTAAGTATCTCAAAATTCGAAAACCGCATCAAGGTGTTCTTCGTAAGGTGCGTGCATGAATTGACTAACAACACTGACTGAGAAGGCAATATCCGGCCGAGTATGGGATAAATAGATTAGTTTCCCAACCAATCTCTGGTATTTACCAGTATCAACAGGAACACTTCCTTCTTCCCAAAGTTTTACATTGGGATCCATGGGAGTTTCAGTCGGTCTGCAACCACTCATCCCGGTTTCCTTCAAAAGGTCGAGGGTATATTTTCGTTGTGAGACAACGATTCCTTTCCTTGAACGAGCAACTTCCATGCCAAGGAAATATCTTAGCTCTCCCAAATCCTTGATCTCGAATTCTAATGTAAGGTTCTTCTTCAGTCTTTCTATCTCAGTTATATCATCACCTGTGAGAATAATATCATCAACATAAACTATTAGTACATCAACCTTTCGTTCAGAAGAGAACTTGAAAAACAAGGTATGGTCAGTTTGTCCTTGAGAATATCCTTGTTTTTTGACAGATTGTGTGAACTTCTCAAACCAAGCCCTTGGAGACTGTTTGAGGCCATATAAGGATTTCTTTAGCTTGCATACTCTTGAGTTAAATTTTTCCTCAAAGCCCGGTGGACTATCCATGTACAGTTCTTCCTTCAAGTCGCCATTGAAAAAGGCATTCTTCACATCTAGTTGCTACAAGGGCCAATCCAGATTAGTAGCAATAGATAAAAGTACTCTCATAGTGTTTAATTTTGCAACAGGAGCAAAGGTCTCAGAGTAATCAATGCCATATGTTTGGGTGAATCCCTTAGCCACCAACTTAGCCTTGTATCTTTCCACTGAACCATCAGAGTTGTATTTCACTGTAAATACCCATTTACAGCTTACAGTAGTCTTCCCAACAGGTAATGCCTCAACACTCCAAGTATTGTTCTTCTCTAGAGCTCTCATCTCTCCAAGTACTGCTTCCTTCCATTTTGGAACTTTTAGAGCCTCCTGTACATTTTTAGGAATTTCTACACTAGATAATTGAGAGGTAAAAGCAACAAGAGATGAAGACAATTTCGAGTATGATACAAATTTAGACAGCGGATGACTAGTACAGGATCTAACCCCTTTACGAAGAGCTATAGGAATGTCAAAATCAGAAGGCTCGGACTGATTGTTAGGAAGAAAAAGTGGATTACCTGTAATAGACTCAGATTGTTGATTTGTCCTTGGTTCGGAATCATGGTTGTGCTGTAGAGTTAGTTCATCTTTCCTTTTATTATGATTCTTTTTCAAGTAAACAATCCATTTCCAAGCTCGGTCACCTTCCTTGAATCGATTGTTTTCGGTTTCCAAAGGTTGTTTTTTAGGATTTTGATTTTCAGATTGATTTTAAAATGTAGGCCTAGACTCAGGAGAACCATCACTCATAGTGAGAGGAGTTCCAAAGAACGAATCTTTGCCATTTGTTATAGGTGCAGAGGTACTAGGTTCAGAGTCTTGTGAGAGACACATCATCTGATAGGAATACATCGCAAGAGTTAATAAATGAATCTTCCTTAAAATTCTCTCCCTGAAGATGAATCTCTCTAAAAAATGGTTGTTTTTCAAAAAATGTGACGTCCATTATGACAAAAAAAAATTTCGATATAGGGTCAAAGCATTTGTAGCCTTTCTAAGTTGGGGAGTAACCAATGAAGACACATTTTATAGCTCTGGGCTCAAGTTTCCCAATTTTTCTATGTTCATGGACAAAAGCTGTACAACCAAATATTTTTAGAGGCAAATCAGCAGAAAGTCTAGCAGTTGGAAAGCAATTTGTGAAAACGTGGAAAGGAGTTTGAAATTGTAAAACTTTGGAGGGCATTCTGTTTATTAAGTATGCAGCAGTTAAAATAGCCTCTCCCCACAGATACTTGGGAACTTTAGTTGCAAAAAGTAATGCACGAGCCACCTCTAACAGATGTTTATTTTTTCTTTCAACACCACCATTTTGTTGGAGTGTATCGATGCAAGAACTCTGATGAATTATTCCTTTTTCAAGGAAGAAATTAGATCGTGTTAAAATACTCTTTCCCATTATCACTTCTGAAAACTTGTATGTTAGTCTGAAATTGAGTCTACACCATATTGTAGAAATTTTTGAAAACCCGTTCGGCCTCTGATTTTTCTTTCAATAAATACACCCAACAAAGTCGAGTATAATCATTCGTAAATGTGATAAACCATCCCTTGTTAGAGGATGTACTTATCTTATTAGGACCCCAAACATCACTGTGAATAATAGTGAAGGGTTTATATGGTTTATATGGTTGTGAAGAGATTGATGTACGGTGGTGTTTTGCTAATTCACAGATTTCACAATGAAACAAAGATGAGTCTTTATTGCCAAACAACTCAGGAAACAAATGTTTCAAATATTTGAAACTTGGGTGGCCTAATCTTAAATGCCATAACATAATATTATTATTACTTGAAACAGAAATACATTCGAAGCAGGAACTTATATGTTGGGATTGTCGCCTTGAGTCAGATCCATCATCAAAGAAGTAGAGTCCTCCACTCTATTTAGCACTGCCAATCATCCTCCTCGAAGTCAAATCCTGGCACACACAATGAGTTGGGAAAAAATTAGTTTGACAATTTTGATCATGAGCTAGTTTACTGACAGACAAAAGATTACAAGAAAGTCTAGGAATGTGAAGAACATCATAAAGGGTGAGTGATGAAGACACTACAATGGATCCTTTTCCTGCAATGGCTGAAAGGGTGCCATCTGCAATCTTAATTTTCTTGTTAACTGCACAAGGACTATATGAAGAAAAGAGGTTTGCCACCCCTGTCATATGATCGGTTGCACCTGGATCATCGGAGTTGACACTAATGAGGGCTGTCTTCAAGTAATTACCTTTTTGAGCTAATGAACAAGAAGGAATTTTGTGAGACTCGAGAAGTTTGTACAGTTGGTCCATCTGCTCGGTGGTGAAAGGAAACGAACTTGAAGAAGATTGCTGCTCTTGATCCGAGACGCTAGTCTGAAGTGCACGCCCTTCTCCACCAGACTTCTTCTTCAAGTTTTGAGGCTTGCCATGAATTTTCCAGCATGTTTCACGTGTGTGCCACAGGCACTTGCAACGGTCGCACCACGGCCGTTCAGATCTTTTACTATCCTTCTTCACTTCCTCCTGAAAACCTCGAGTTACCAGGGCAGAACTTTCTAATTCTGAGTTAGTAGTAATAGAACCAGATTTAAGCATCACACTCTGTCGTGCTTCTTCACTCCGAACTTCTGAGAAGACTTCACGCATTGTTGGCAGAGGAGTTTTCCCTGAAATTCGGCCCCTCACCTCATCTAACTCCTTGTTCAGTCCTGCCAAGAACATGAAGACATGATCATTCTCCCGTCGCTTCATAAACCGGACACTATCATTCGCACACTCCCAGGTATCATCATAACAGAGATCCAACTCCTGCCACAGTGTCATCAATTCATTGTAGTAAGAAGTTACATCTCGGTTTCCCTGTTTCGCGTGCCACAGTTTGGATATTCAAAAATCTGTGATGAATTTTCCAGATCTAAATATGTATCCCAGTCGGCTTCCCAAACGTCTTGGGCCGTTGGTAGAAACATGAAAGGCTTGCCAATTGCGGGTTCCATTGAATTCACCAACCACGCAATAATTAAAGAATTTTCTGATTTCCAAATCTTGAGAGCCGAATCTCCATCTGCAGGTTTTTTCACTTCTCCTGTCAGATATCCAATCTTCCCCTTACCGTCCAAGATTAACCGAATGGTCTGTGACCATTATGTGTAATTTTTTCCATTTAGGCGGTGGATATTCAGTTGGAGCGAATTGGTGGATCCCTCCAAACCATTGAACGAGACGGCAGAATTCAAGTTCGGACTTGCGGCCTTTTCCCCTGGCGCCGTTGTGTCCTTGCTGGTTGCACCGGTTAGAGCCGTCCTCCACTGATTTTGGCTCGCCATTGATAAACCCTAGGTCAGAACCTGGGGCTCTGATACCATGTAAGAATAATTCTCTTTATTCTATATAATAATGTGAATTACATCAGCTGTTAAATAGAGAAAAATACAGCACTCGGCTACAAGAATTAAGGAGTAGAAATAGCTGTAGTAAAAAAGGAAAAAAACTGGAATTGGAAATATCCTAAAATTTGGATAATTCAATTCTAATTTCCTGATTCTATGGGATCGGTTAATTTCCTGATTCTATGGGATCAGTTTTTCTACAGTATCACTAGCTAGTGGGGAGTTTGAATTATTTGACTATTATTCGATCGGATATTTCTTTTGCGGTCCAATAGGTTAGCCAGTTCATGCAAACTCTCCGTCATCTTCATTTTACTATTGGTTCGCCGTACCATTCGCTATCTCCGAGGCACACCTAGCCATGGTGTATTTTTTTCTGCACGGACTCTTCGTCTTACTGCTTATAGAGATGCGGATTGGGCCGGATGACTTGACACTCGGAGGTTCATCGCTGGTCGGTGCATGTTTCTTAATGATTCTCTGATATCCTAGAAGAGTAAGAAACAAGTTTGCATTTCTAAATCGTCTACTGAATCTGAAAATCGTGCAATGTCTGTTGCTTGTTCTGAGATTGTCTAGCTTTGTGGCCTTCTGACTGAGATTGGTTTTTCACAGTCTACACCTACCCCTCTCCATGCTGATAACACAAGTGTTATTCAGATTATTGCTAATCCAGTTTACTATGACCGTATGAAACACATTGAGGTGAATTGTCATTCTATTCGGGATGCTCGTGTCATTTCTCTTCCTCATATTTTCACTTCCCTCCAAATAGTTAACGTTTTTACAAAGGCCATGACTCAACATCGTCATCAATTTCTTGTGAACAAATTGATGCTTCTTCATTGACCAGTATCATTTTGAGGGAGAATGTCAATGGTATCTTTATATTTATGGAATCCTCACAATGAGGGGCATTCAATCTGAAATCAATACAATTTACAAGTAATTCAAAATTTCAAATACAAGAAATGAAATGAATTTTCTTCGGCAAGTAGATAAGAAAATAAATTTTAATTTGCTCAATGAGAATTTGAAACCTTGATTTCTAGATTCCACACAAAAGATAGAAATGGAGAATTAAATACGAAGTGAAATGACAAAAATGAATATACCTCGAGGATGAAGAACTAAAAATATCAAATTATCAAAGATCAAACATAATGATCTGAATTGACAATAAACAAGCATGTCTAAAAATTACAAAATTCTACTACTACTACTACTAATGTATTGCATGTGAAAAACATCTTGCATACGTAAATAGTAAATACATAAAATTGAATTGTTATCTTTTCTGCTTTATTGTAAATGGCAACTTCACAATACACTATAACGTTCTTACTTTGACGTAACATAATTTTATCTTGTATGTTTGAATATATATGCCAAATCAAATTTAGAAAGTAAAGTATATGCACGCGAATAATAGAAAATGAAAATGATGCATAATTTTAGATTTGTCGACAATATCCAAAATCAAAATATAAAGCCCTTGTTTGAGCCCCATTTTTGTAAGAAAATGTATTTGAAAATAATGATTTTTTAAAGAATGCGTAGTTGAAAAATAAGGAAAAGATTTCGATTTACGTGTAAAATTGTTTTATGGAAAATGTGATTGAAAATATGTTTTGAAAAAATGAGTTTTTGAAAAAATGGGAGCAAAACATGGGCAAAGACTTATACCTCATTTAATTTGTCGCAAGTAGTGACATCTTTAGTCTCTTGCTTCGGTTTGCCAAAAATCCAAGTAAACCTATTTGATTGATTCTATTTGATTAGATTATGTATCATTGGAGACATGAAACTCTCTTCTAATAATTCTGTGAAAGCCAAAATGTGATTATAGGAAACCACAAAAATAAGTGGGAAAAACTTAAAACCTTTTAGCTAGTTCTAAACTCTATTCCCTCAACAATTTTAAGAAATAGAAACACACAATTCCCCCGACAGAGTTACCTTGATTTTTTTTATGAAAACGATTTTTTTAGGAGGAGGAGAGAGAGAGAGAGAGAGAGAAAGAGGATGGGGTTGAAGAAAGTAAGTATAGGAAACGAAATGGAGAGTAATAAGTAAAAAAGAATTTTGGGTGAGATTCATTGCATTCAAGTACAGCTTTTCATCTTACTTTTTTATGTTAATGAGAAAATTTCAATCAATTATATATTTATAGATGGATAAATTAATTAATTAATTAATTAAAGGAATGTGATTTTGAAGATATTTTATATATTATAATGCTATTAGTACAAAATGAAGTTAGATTAAGAAGATTGACTACGGACATCGTTGACAAATGACCAAAAAATATAAGGGCAAAAGTGGAAACTAAATTTTTCTCAACCATCCACACTTTCTATATATTGTAGATGTAGATGAGTATTAGATTAACCAATTACAAAATCTTAACACATTACTAGTTATTTAAATATCAAAAGAAGCACATCTCACAAAATCAACTTTAAATCTAAAACCACAAAATGTACTGTTTATCTTTTATTAGAACACCTTATCATCATAATGAAATGGGTTGATAAGGAACACCAATACTGAGTTTTTAATGAAAAAACTAGAAGTGCTAAATGAAAACAAATTCTTATTTTAGACCTGTAATTCTTAATCTATTTTATTAGAACACCTTATCATCATAATGAAATGGGTTGATAAGGAACACCACTACTGAGTTTTTAATGAAAAAACTTGGAAGTGCTAAATGAAAACAAATTCTTATTTTAGACCCTTAATTCTTAATCTATCTTTTACTGTCAAATTTAAAACCATAATAAATGACAAAAGAAATTCAAAAGTCTTAAGTAGTAATACCAGTAAGTGAATAAAATACTAATGGAGCATGAAATAAGAATAAAACCAATTAATATATATTTGATTAGATTTGTAAAAGGAGAAAATGCTTGAGCTCTTATCGTCTTTTTATTACTATGCTAATTTTATTTTATGCCATATCCTAATTTTGAATTTATACGTATATTTATTTTCTGTTTAAAATAATTTTTTGTCTAAATTTGCAGTCCTACCAATGACCAACCAGCTGATCCATGACCTAGTGACTCGGTGCTCTGGCTGGGCATGATGACTACGCTTAGAACCTTTATTCCTATTAGTTGCTGTTGTGCTCTATCAATCTAAAAATTGACAGTAGTTTAGTTTTTCTCACCTTCCCTAATTTTTCCTAGTTACAAGTCTTGCAACTGCTCCTTTGTCACTATTAACACACACTCATCCCATTTTATCATTCAAGTCTGGAGAATGGACAACCACTTCTGTCGATCAAAAGGGCAGGGCTAAGTTCTGTGCTACGCTCTTGCATGATGCTGGCATGTCTCCGCCTTCAATGTGATTATTATATTGTAACAACATTTGTAGAAAATTAGTCTTCTAGCGGTTGGTTTGAGACTAGCAGCTTTTCTGGGCGTATATTCAGCACATACCATGCACAGTGTGGCTTGCTGCCTTTGGGTAGGCATTGGGAGACCTTTGGAAGTACATAAATACTTGTCTGCATGAGCTGGTCTGCTCCTTACAATAGCAGATTTTTTTCCTAGGTTCAATTTCATAAGTCTGCACTTGCATCTGTGTGTAAGAGGGAGATTGGAGTTTTAATGTCTTACTGTAAGAGGGAGATTGGAGCTTTAATGTCTTATTGGGTATTCGTAATGTGATAATACCAGTTTTTTGCCTGTATTTGGTAAATATTGAGGAAATAGGTTTGATTTCAAGGAATAACTGAAAACAAGAACCGGCGATGAATCTTCGGAGTTCTAGTTGTGTAGATATTAGGATTTGGAACTTAATATGCTTGGTTTTTGCTTTAAAATTGAATGCAAGGACATTGACATTGTACTTTATAGGTTTAAGACAAGTTACTTTCTTAATTTGTTTCGATTGTTAAAATTTTACAGGATGTATCAGGCTCTTTTGGCTTCCGGAGACCAGAAATCTGCAGCAAATATGCTAAGCAAGATACCGAGAGATGATCCTCACGTTTGTTGTGTCATAAAAGCATGCCAACAAACATATAAATCAGCATTTGTTAAAGAGAAAGAAAAAAAGAAGCTGAAGGCTACAATAAAAGTACTAGGGGATTTATTTTCTGAAGCTGGAAAGTGAAGAATATCAGCGTCTTGCATCTTTGTAAAGCAACTGTAGCGTTATACTTCTTATGCCAAAGCTTTTATTTATTTATCTATGCTATAATGGTGAAATGCTAATTGAGTTTCAGCACGATCAGTTTTTCACTTTCTGTGCTGAATGATCGGTTTTGGTTAGTTACCACAAGTTCATGAGTTATAATGAACCATTTCCTCTTCTCCTGTGGAATAGATAGGCTTCCTTCTCTTCAATTCAAGGTCAATTTGTTGATTTTTGACACACTTCGAGTGGGCTGAGAAAGTTGCTGAAAAATGGTAAAGAATTGTTATCCATGGGAGGAGTTCATAAATGGTTTGAATTATAAATAGATAGAAACTAGTGGTAGATAAAATCATGATACTCGTGGGTCTCATGAAATATGTGTATAAACAATTCTTATGAGTTAATTTAATGAATGGTCATTGAGTTTTGCTATAGGTTACTACTTGCTCATCGAAATTCAGAATGCTAGTTTTTGCTCACTGAACATTGTTATATGTTATTATTTGTTTATTGAAATTTAAAAGGTTACTCGTTGTTCACTCAAATTTGAATAAAGTTACACATTAACCACTCGTATCATTTTTATAATTGTTATCTATAGCAATGTTTAGTGAGCAACAAGTAATTTTATTCAAATTCAGTTAAGCAACGAGTAACTTCTTAAAGATCGATGAGCGAGTAGTAAACAGCAAAGTTCAGTGGCCATTGATTAAATAACCCCAATTGTTACATTATATCAAGTCATTTCGACTAAAATACTATTGGAACAGAAATTGAAACACGTAAAGTTCGCAAAGAATGTATTAACAATATTAAGTTTTAATCTCAATAGATTTAATGTCTGTTAGTTTATTTGTTTTTGCTATTATGTCCGGATTATTGCTAGATGTATAGAAAGAAGAAAGTTAATGCATCATGGACAACTACAAAATACTACGTACATTCTCATTTCTAATCTTATTTTTAGTATATAGCATATCCATCCTAACCTCTTCATTTCTATTTTTATCGTGAATATAGAACGATATATGAACACCTAGCTGAAACTTTGATGTGTTCTCACTTTAATACAAAATTCCCAACTGGAACTATAACTCTCTATAAACATTTTACATCGCGGCAAATTCATGCAATATAGTATATTTGTGTCAACTATATACAGGAAAATAATTGCAAAACTAAGGCCCTGTTCTCTTTGTCGTTTTCAAGCCGTTTTCTGTTTTCGATTTTCCAAAACAGTGAAAACGCGTTCTCTTTTCCATTTTCGAAAACGCATTCTTGAAAACAAAAAAAAAATTGTGCTGAAAACACAAAACGTTTAAGTATATAGCAAATCCAACCAAACCTCTTCATTTCTATTTTTATCGAGAATATAGAACGATATATGAACACCTAGCTGAAACTTTGATGTGTTATCACTTTAATACAAAATTCCCAACTGGAACTATAACTCTCTATAAACATTTTACATCGCGGCAAATTCATGCAATATAGTATATTTGTGTCAACTATATACAGGAAAATAATTGCAAAACTATACTATTGGAACCCATTCAGTTCCATTTTTCTGAAGTTGGTGAAAAAATATAACTTAAATTTGAGTTCGTAGATGATTGAGTAAATTCTGTGTACTCTCGAGTTTCAGAGTCAATTTTTGAACTTTATTTATGTTTTCGACAGAAGATTCTGAACTGTTCAATTCAATAGTAGGAGAGACACATTTCACCTGTGAATCCAAAAGTACCTCCTAGAGAAGCTACAATCGACTCAAAAACATGATTTCCTGCTTACTCCAGTCAAGTTGGCTGTTGGACTAAGCCCAATGGCATATCCACGAATTCAGGTAAATACGGACGGATCCAAGTGAATACAGAAGACCACCAGACCATCGCTCGAGTGGCCACCAAATATAAGGAATTTTTTTATTTTTTTCGGTGAAGCCAGCACCAACGGCTCGCCAGGTGCTAGCTCTACCCCTGACTAGCCCTTCTTTAACTTAGCCGGGGTGAAAATCTTGTCAAAGCTTTCGGTTTCAATAAATGCATAAACATACATTGTTTCGAGTCTTTTTTAAGTGCCATTAAAGATATAGATAGAATAAAGAATAATAGCTCAAGTGAAGTGTTTGACAACCAATTCAGTCACCATTGCTACCTCAAGACACATCTCCATAAACCTGAAGATTCCATGAGAGAACTTCCCCCACCGGTTGAGTCATAGAACATTAGATCTTCAATATGAAGCATTGCCCCAGCAAACGTACTTTGGAAAGGCATTTGCAACTTTTAGCACTATGTTTAATTATTAGTATTAAAATTAAAATTCTTATTAATTATTTGATTTGTGACTGAAATATGTGATTATGAACCATAAGTTGTGTGGTATATGATTGCAACCTTTGTGATTTGTGACTTGATGTGTAATTGTGATCTATAAATTATGTGATTTGTGAATGTGACATTTTGATCGTATGAGAACTTCAATTCACCACTAATCGAGTTGTGTTCTTTATGAATCCAACTTGTTTAGTGAAAAGTTGAGCATCAGTTGATGCAGGTCGAGCTAACACGGTAAAATAAAGTAATTGAGACAATGAAGAAGATCACTCACCGGCTATAGAAAAGGAGTAAATACAATACAAAATTGCTTGATTTGATATGCATATTCTTTACAAATTAAAATACATTTTTTAGTATTTTAAAGAAAGTGAATTCTTTATGTTCAAACTCATCGAATCCACTGAAAAAAAAAATTATAGTAAAAAACAAATTAAAATTTTGAACATATTTTTATAATTCTCTTAAAAGTAATTTATTTTTATGAAATTAAGAAGTTGATTTTGAACATATTTTTATAATTTTCTGAAAGTTATTTATTTATTAAAATATCTTTTAGAAGAAGCTGTCATAGAATAATTTTCTCATGAAATTCTTCTATAAGAAACAGAAACATTTCCAAACGAGTGTTAGACGAATAATCATAGCCATTAACTTAGACTAATTTAACGGTCACGATGTCCCAGGAGCACGTAAGGATTCAATCACTAAGACTATCCTATGAATAATTTAATTGTTAATATCACGGGATTAAACAAGAAAGAGAGAGAAGAAAAAAAAAGGCCTTAATTAGCCTCCATTTGACCTCAATTATTTACCATTATTTGAGATTATGACTTTTAAAATAGATTTTTTTTTTTTTTTTTAAATGTGTGATTGAAAAAAAAGAAATTTTTTTGAGTTTACGTGTAATATTGGAGAATGTGCGAATAATAAGAAGAGAGACTAGTAGATTTGTGGAGCCTAATTTATTGGTAGAACGAATGGTCTTCAATGGTTATAATCTACAATTGAATTAATATCATGTTATAATTCAATTACTTTTTTAGTAAAAAAAAAATCGGAATATCTTGATCTAAAGTTTTCTAACATGTTTCTATAAAGTTTCGGTTTAAATTTTCGAGTTTCAATAAAAATTGAAAATAATAAAAAAAAAAACCCTTTTTTGAGCTTCAAAATATTTTCATAGTTGTAGTTTTAGCTCCAATTTGGCCCTCATATTTTTCATTAAATTATAATTTATTTTTTTCTCTTTTTTTTTTGTTAATCACACATTATCCAATAAAATAATATTACACGTAAATTTAAAAAAATTCTTTTTTTTTTTTTTGATGGACCCCACCCCATGTGTGTGTTATGTGAACCATTATGGTCAAAAATTATGTACCACTTTTGATGGACCCCACCCCATGTGTGTGTTATGTGAACCATTATGGCCAAAAATTATGTACCACTAGCATTTTTCTTCTAAAAAAATCACTACATCTCTCGTTACAGTGTGGAATAATGGAGCCAAACGGGTGCTTCACTTCGTATGGATTTAAAAGAGCAGTAAAACCCTAATTTGGAATTGAATATTAGTGTTTACCTTGGCTGACCGCGGTAGAATTCAGTTGACCATGGAAGAGAATTAATTAAAAATTATAATTAGAGAGAGAGTTTAATTCTTGTGTCGTCTCTCTTCGTTATCTCTATCTCGTCAAAGTTTCTGTTTCTCTCTCTAAAACTATACTACAAAGCATTTGATCAGAAATCATCAATCTCAGAAATCATCGAACACATTATTTGATTTCAACTTCTTCAAAAAATTTCGATTCAACTTGTATATATTCTTTGTATGATTGTTTTATTCTTGTATAAATTCTTAGAATTTTTTAAACTTACGAGTGAGATTTTCTCTTCGGTGGTGAAGTTTGGGGATGAGGAATGATGACCGGAAAATTGGTGGTGGTGATGGATGGCCAGCGGTGCCAAGGCCAGGCCGAGGCAATAACGGGATCCTCCCCACATCATTCAAGGCTCTTTCAGGCTACCTGAGGATTGTTTCCTCTGGTGCCTCCACCGTGGTCTCCACAGTAAGGTCTGTGGCTTCGGGTATTGCGGAGAGAGACTCGGAATCCATAGATTGTCAGGTGACACTTCCAAACAAAATTTCTTTGAATTGGAAATTTCGATATGGATAATTAAGCTTTCATCATTTTTAGTTGTTATTTACAGCCCATACGTTTTGTTTGTTAAAATTGGTTGCTGTATCCTGCTTTCAACTGTATATGGAGTTTGTATTTGATTTTCTTATTTTCCTTCGAAAATGGGGATGTAAAGTTTGTAATTAAATGGCTGGTGCTGCTATTTTTGGAAATTTTAGCTTTGAATGATTACTTTCAGATCAAGGTTAAAAATTTGCAGCTTGAAGTCTTAAACTCATGGTGTTATTTAGATTTGATCTTTTGCTGAGTCTTATTCTTATATTTTCCCTCTTCCTGGGTTAGGAGAGAATGGTGACAACTTGTTTCTGTATGCAGCTGCGGGATGTATTAGTTGCTATAATTTAAGAAGGTGTTCAGAAAGAAGATGATGAATTTTCTCTTTGATCTTTGTTAAAATTTTAGGATTTTAAAATGCTAGGATATATTGTATCTTATTTTGCATAGGCTTCTCCAGCACTAGCACAAGCACGATATTTTTTATTAAAAAAATTTGCAAACATATTTATTTTGACAAATGTGGTTTTTTACTTTCAATCACAGTATCACATATATGCATGGATTCTCATAATCACCTAAACATATGACATAATGGGTCTTTTTCTCAGTCAATCTCGAAACATATTTTTGTATGGTAGTCCTGGAATAGAATAGAATATAACGGCGTTAAATGCATAGAATTTTGATGGTTTTGGTTATTGTGGCGTTCGTAAAGTTGTCTGTATTCTGTTTTGGTTTCTGTTATTGCGACTTTCATAAAATTGTCTGCATTCTGTTTTGATGGTTTCGGTTATTGCAGAGTTCATAAAGTTCTGTATACTTTTTCAAACCTTCAACGCTTTGCATTGTCATTGTACATGTCACTACTATAATCGGAAAAATTACCGTATCTCCACGTGGATTTTGTTTGGGGTCTGTGGGCCTTTTTTTTGTCTCTGTGTTATTATTTTTTTCTTTTTCTTTCCATTTTTTTCCTGTTCAGGGAGTGCATAGGAAGGGGTTATTGAAGGACACATGAATTTCTTAACATTTATTAGAATCCAACCTTCTCAATCTAATTCAGCAGTTTTAGCATTATGCAGTTGGTTAAACTTCTGAAAATTACTTCATAATTTTTTAGAGGACTTTCAGGTCCTTTTTTTTTTTTTTTCAGTTTTCCAGTTTGGGGGAGTGTTCGTCATTGGTTGCCATGCTTCAATTTTTGGACAAAGTTTTGCAGTATTGTTGGAACTTAAATCTTGGATCAAGGATCATATCCTTTAGCATTTTCCGTGACTTTTACTAATCATTTAATAAAATTTTTACTTGATCTGTCCATGTGAAGTTTTGTTGACAATTATGATCTACATTAGTATTATTTCTTCAAATGTTCCCTACATGCTAGTTTACTATTTACATGGTGTTATGTTACTTGGAAAGTTTGTATTAATTTCATAGAGAGCTGACGGTTTTCCCATTAGACTAATCCTTCAAAAGTGGTTCTTGTTAATTGCTTCAGTGGCACATCTTTTATAACTATAATCAATATTAAGGTATGCTTTTGTGCACTTGAAATTGTAGCTCTCAATTATATGAACTGTGACAAGGACACTTACTACTATAAGGGCTTGTGATATGACCCAGGGCAGCCAATCACTTGTTCGAGCAATGGAGTTCAAATGGGAGAAGTTGACAAGCCAAGGGTCAAGTTTCGTGATGGGGTCGATGGCCGAAACGGATTGGAGCAACTTGATTCAAACAAAGGAAGACGAAAAATTCTGTCTATTACCCTTTGGCCGTTTGGGTCAGTAAGGCATGCCCACGCCTTAAGAAAAGTTCGCTTCAGCGTCCGTTCAGGACAGTAAGGTGTGCCCACGCCTTAAGAAAAGTTCGTTTTAGCATTGTACATTGTGCAAAAATTTCCTTTTTCTGAATTTTCCTTATTTCACTAGGATTCTAATTTATTGCAATCTTTTGTTATTTTAGTAAGTTAATTCCGGTACAATTAGGGTTTTAGACTTGTCCTATAAATTCTTGGTTATTATTCATTGTCAGGAATTTTGACAAATTTCTTGAGATATATTCGAGAGGCTACTGTGCTCTTCAAATGTTGTTCTTCTTAGAACATTCTGAACTTATCAAGAGGATTC
>CAIGRB010104487.1:0-44712 GCA_903798255.1 Fraxinus quadrangulata | reverse complement strand
TAAGAAAGTTTGCTTCAGCATTGTGCAAAAATTTCATTTTCCACGAATTTCTCTTATTTCACAAGGATTCTAATTTATTACAATATTTTATTATTTTAGTATGTTAATTCCGGTACAATTAGAGTTTTTAGACTTGTCCTATAAATACTTGATTTTTAATCATTAGAAACACATTTTGACAAATTTATTATTGAGATATATTCGAGAGGCTATTGTGCTCTTCAAACCTTGTTCTTTTTAGAACATTGTGAATTTATCAAAAGGATTGTTGTGACATTCAACACCGAGTGTGGAGCACATGTTGTGTAATCAAGAGGTCATTCAAATTTCGTTTTTGTTTGGTAGCTTGGTTCATTAAGTCTTGTGAGTTGCGTAGTGTTCGTTGCGTAGTGGTTCTCATCAGCTTGCCATTATGTTTCCCCGTCTCATGCAAATTCGTTTTAATATCTATATGATTAATATTCATGTATTCTAGATCTGATAGGTGGAGCTGATCAATTTTTATTTTCCGATTTCCAATTAAGGTTAACTGGGCTGGGTTTGACAAATTAGAAGATGAGGGAGGCATCACCCAACAAGTTCTTTTGCTGGGGTACAGCTTCGGATTTCAGGTTTGGGATGTTGAAGGAACAGCCAATATGCGCAACTTAGTTTCCAGGCATGATGGTCCTGTTTCATTTATGCAGATGTTACCAAAACCGATGGCATCAAAGCAGTCTGGGGATAAGTTTGCAGACAGTTGCCCATTACTAATCATCTGTGCTGATGGATCCTTCTCTGGAGATAATAACAACCAGGAGAGGTTGGGTTCTCCTTGTAATGGGTCCATCCAACACTGCCATGGTTCACTAAATGGTAGTTGTGTTCCTACTGTGGTTTGGTTTTATTCCTTGAGATCTCAGTCATATATACATCTTTTAAGGTTTAGATCAGTTGTTCATTTAGTGAGATGCAGCTCTCGAGTTATTGCCGTTTTGCAGTCAAATCAGGTATGTTTACAAACACATATTTCCCTTTTATAAGCTGCCTATGTTTCTTTGTCTGGTTGGAAACATATTAATTAGATGTCTGTTTTACAGATACACTGTTTCAATGCTGTGACACTAGAGAGAGAATATACTATTCTTACAAATCCATTTGTTATGGGGAGTTCTGGGTCAGGAAATATAGGCTTTGGACCGCTTGCAGTGGGTCCCAGGTGGATGGCTTATAGTGGGAGTCGAGTTGCACTTTCAGATTCCGAGCATGTGAGTCCACAACACCTTTCCCCCTCGGCTAGTTTTCATAATCCTGCTTCAAATGAAAGCCTCGTTGCACATTTTTCAAAAGAGTCAGGCAAGAAACTTGCTGCTGGTATTGTGACTCTAGGAGACATGGGTTATAAGAAAGTATCTAGGTATTACTCTGAGCTGGTTGTACCTGATGGCAACAACTCGCAGTCTGGAACTGCTCGAGGGAAGGCAAATGGTGTTGCTTTGCCTGATGCTCACGATGTTGGCATGGTACGAAATATGCTTCTCAAGTGTGTCTCTTCTGGTTTTTGCACACCGATTGCGTTAATTTGCTATGCTACTGTTGTCATTGCTGTCAAATTGACCTCCACAAGTTATTAAGCCTAATATGACTGTTGTTTGACTATAAGTTTGGTACTTGGTTACATTTTCTCTGTGTTCTCCCTGCTTAATCCAGGTGGGGAACTGTTATTTTATGTCCTTGCATTTCAGTTTAAACTTGCACTTACATGTTTGTTTGTAATTCATCTGTCAGGTCATTGTCAGAGACACTGTCACCAGAACTGTTGTTGCACAGTTTAGGGCACATAAAAGTCCTATTCAATCACTATGCTTTGATCCTAGTGGCATTCTTTTAGTGACGGCTTCAGTTCATGGTCACAATATCAATGTTTTTCGTATTATGCCTGGACATTCTGGAGCTTCTTCTGGCCCTTCTTATTGCCATATTTATAGGCTTCAACGTGGTTTCACAAATGCTGTAAGAGCTAGATTTGTTGTTTTCATTTATTTGATTTAGTTTTGTTAGTGAAAAAGGAACTGATTCTTTTCTCTTTGGTAATGCTTTCTCAGGTCATACAGGGTATAAGTTTTAGTGTTGACAGCCAATGGATTATGATTAGTTCCTCGAAAGGAACAAGTCATCTCTTTCCTATTTCTCCTTCAGGGGGGTTAGTATCCACTGATGCTCGTTTTAGTACCAGAAACACTGGACCCAGCTTGATGGCAGATCCCATGGTTTGCGAGCCACCAAGTTCAGGATTGCAGGTGCTAACTCAACAGATTGTCTGCGTGTCTGGGCCCCCAGTTACAGTTAATGCTGTTAGCAGAATAAGGAACGGAAATAGTGGATGGAGAAACACAGTGAGTGGTGCTGCTGCAGCTGCAACTGGGTGGACGAGCTCTCTCTCTGGAGTAATTGCTTCTGCTTTCTACAACTGCAAAGCCAATGATTTGTATGCAGATACCAGTTCTCCAAAGAAAAACTATTACCTGATGGTTTTTTCTCCTTCTGGTAACATGGTTCAATATGCACTGCGGCTCTCTCCTGTGGTTGATAGCACAACATCTTTGCCTGGAGCAAGTACCATTTGTGAATCAGGCCTCGACTGTGATACAAGATTAGCGGTGGAGCCAATTCAGAAGTGGAATATTTGTCAAAAACAAAACAGAAAGGAGCGAGAAGATAATATCTATGGTGAAAAACTAAATTCAGATAGCAGTAGAGTATTTCCCGAAAGAACGACACACGAAAACAGTGTACGTTCCAATGTTGTGGTTACAACCACAAAAGATAACATTACCGATGAAAGATATCATATGTATATTTCTGAGGCAGAACTCCAGATGCATCAAAGTCGGAATCCATTGTGGTCGAGATCTGAGGTACCTTATCTTCCCCAGAAAATTTGATGGTTTTTGAGTAAATTGTGCTCTCTTCGTTGAATGACGTCATTTTTTCAATTTTTTTTTTTTGTAACATTTATGGGCAGATATATTTTCAGTCAATGCTGACTGATGGCTGTAATATAGATGAGGAAGGTGCTTGTAGGAGAGAGATTGAAATTGAAAGAATCCCTGTTCGCACACTTGAAATGAGGTCAAAAAACTTGGTTCCAGTTTTTTATTATCTTCAACCTTCCAAATTTCAACAGGAGAGGTGTGTTGAGATGGTTCTATATACTCTTTTTGTCCGAACTGACTTATTTGACTTGTTGCATTTTTTTGCACTGCGTGAATAAGTATGTTGTGCTAGGGATTGCTCTGTGTGTTTCGGCTGCAGAAGATTCATTTACTCAGGGTTAGGGGGTGGAGTTCTGCCATGTTTTGTTTATTTGCCAGTAGTCTGTCTTAACTCCTCGGTTACTTTTGGTTGTGTGGTTACATTGATGTTCTTGATCTTAATTTTTGTTTTTGTTTCTTATAATTTTTCCATTTTTCCTTTTCATACAGGATTCCTGTTATAAATAGTGGCAACAATGGCCAAACCCTATATCAGGGGTCTGAGAATGGAGAACCAACCTACAGGATCAATTCTGGCTCTCTCGACTCAACGAACAACATTGGCATTGTAGTGGCTGAATCAAACAATGACGCTGAAGAAACAGGTCGTGATGGTCTTCAGGTCCCAACCGAAACAAATAGGGGCTTTGTATATACTAATGATACCCCGATAGTAAACACAGGGCTAGGGACTGTAAATACCAAAGAGAGCTCAACAATGGAAAGTCAGAGATCTGTATAATAGAGATGGCTTGAAAATTATGGAGAACTAATCAAAAGAAGGCTACGAGTTTGATTAAAGTTATTTTTAGCAGGTCTTGCTCTATTTTTTTGTCAATGCATTATTAAGTCTTTTGACACTTCCTCTCGTTTTGTATCTGTCCTCTTAATACTATTAGCTAATAGTTGTCCATGTTATTTGCTTAGAACTTTGGGGAGACTGTTCTCAACTTCAGTTATTCAGTTATTTTCATACAGTATGATTTCCCCAGGTTTGAAGGTATTTTTTTATTCTCTGGGAAGCTTCCTTAAAGTTTCATAATTGTGGGTGGATTATATAGAGTGAGAAATAGGAGCTTTGGATTGTGATGTTGAAGTTTGAAGACCTTGATGTTTTATTTTGTGACTTTGTAAATAGAGACTCAAACTAAAGATGCTATAATTAGTTGTAATATGTAAATAAAAGCATACTGTTTGCTGTATTTTATTTATTGCTTATCTGTTTATTATTTTTAATTCCACGTCTCTCCATATCTAATATTGTTAAAACTATGAGTTATTTGCTGAGCTGCACTATCGTACCATTGAGAGAATGTATGTCAATTTTATCCCTCCCCGCAAAATGTAATTGTATCTTCCTATATATGTACAAGATTTTAGCTTATTTTTTCTTCCCAAAATTTAGGTTCTTGTGTTTGATGTACAATAGAAGAAATTGGTGCTTCAAGATTTGTGCAAATTTGCAAGAACTTTTTATCATGCAATAACATAAAGATGGTTCTATTGAGAAGAATTTCACGCAGAGGTTATGCTATCAGCATTGTCGATGACCCGACCAAAGCTATCAATGGCGACGAAGTGATTCTTCACTTGTTTCATATCCTCGTTATCCCGCTCTAGTCGGTTCCACCACTCCAACTCCCCTCTTACTTCCTTTATTGAGTGCTTGTTTTGGGTAGTGAGAGGTAGCTTCCTTATTTGATTGCAGTTGAGCAATTCAAGCTGCTGCAGATGCTGCCATGATTCATTATGCCTGCATAGAGTCTCTAAATTTTGAAGGTTCTTCAACTTCAGCACTCGTAGGTTAGGGGCAACAGAGTCCGTCTCTAATTGTTGCCCCGAATTAGGATACTCAAATAGCACTTTCAACATCTCACATGATTCTATTCTGATCTCTTCTAGTTTAATCAAGGTTCGCACCGTACCCTCAACATAGAAAAGATGTTTTAGTTGGGGACAACTAAAAATATCTATGATCCTTAGTTTAGATAAACGTAGACCAAGAAAATTCCCAAAATCCGAAATGCTTTCCAATTTACTCAAAGAATGGAGGTAAATTTCCTCTAGATTTGGTAGCAGGTCGAAAGATGCAATGAATCCTCCAGGAGTAGGCTTCAAGGTGCTGTGAGAGAACGAAATCTTTAGCGACCTCAAACCAGCAAAACATCCAACTTTAGTGCTGTCTATTACCAACTTCTCGAGCATCTGATTAAGTCCTTCACAGAAACTAATTCGTAGTGAAGCTGCATTACATAATAACCCTCCAATCCATTCTCGAGAGAGAGAGAGTCGATTAAGAATCACACAGTTGTCATCATAGTCAGTTAACATTTTATCACGCATAGGAGCACCTTCACCAATAAAAAGTTTGAATCTTTTAATTCTTCTAGACCAGTTGATATCATTGGAGGTGAGACAGGGGATACTGTCCAATAGAACATAAAGTGTGACTAATTTCTTGAGGCACAGCACTTCTTCGAAGGGTGTTTGTCCCTCGACTGACTCTCCCTTTGCGCCCCACTTGTATGCAGTATGTACCAGGTTTAAGAACTCCAGATTAGACAACCTGGAAATCGTTCTAGATGGGATTGTTCGTAAACAGGAAGTCTCAGATATGTCTAGTTGCCTCAAGTCTGTCAATTTTGCCAGCCCTGAAGGTAGTTGAGTGATGCAACTGCCACTACAATCAAGCACTTGAAGCTTACTTAGACCTTCTAAAGAGGGTAACTCTGTTAGAGAGAAACAACGATGGAGAAGGAGAGCTCGAAGATCTCCTAGTTGAACAAGAGTCGAAGGCAAGGATTGAATCTTGCTTCCACTTAAATTCAAGATCCTGAGAGATTGAAACCCTTGTAGGAAGGAGCCAGGAACAATCTTAAGGTTATGATTACCACTTAGGAGCAAAGTTGATGCTTCTGCACAATTTACTGTGCAATCAGGCAGGCTTTCTATTTCATTATTCATCAAAGAAACCCTCTTGAGAGAACTTTGAAATTCTTGCTCTGATATCCAAGTCAAGCCAATTCCTGATCGAACCAAAGATCTGTATCGATTCTGAGATGAACACACCATCCATATACAAACATCACGAACTACATCATGCATCTTTACAGTATTTGGATACATACCTTCTTCCAACAAACAGGAATCTCTTAGACTTTGGACAATAGCTATACCTCGATTTTCATGTTCCTCGTAGTTTAGGCATTCATCGAGTAAACCTTCAGAAAACCAATATCGGACAAGTTCACATACCTCAATTGTCCAGTCCTCTGGATACAAACAGCAAAACAGAAAACAAGATTTGATGTGCTCATCTTGCAATGAATCATAACTCCATTTTAAGGTATTGAATTCCTTATCTTCAATCCCTTTGATAAGAGGAACGGACCTCTGCAACGTGCTCAAGGCGTCTTTCCAGAGTGCAACCATTGATTTTCCCCTCATAGACGCTCCAACGACAGTGATAGCTAAAGGCAAACCACCACATTCCTTGGCAACCGCCTCAGCTAAAGGTCGAATATTTTCTTCCTCGACTATTTGCCCTGCGTGCTGATAAAAAAATTCCCAAGCCTCTTCACCATTTAGGGCATTCACTTCAATATTGATATCTGTCAACATCTCTCTGCATACGTCCAATGAACGAGATGTCAGTATGATCTTGCTCCCGCCATGAACTTCAGGGCGTGGGACGCCCAAAAGGTCTAGATCAATCGCATTCCAAACATCATCCAAAATAAGGAGAAATCCTCTCTCTTTATTGAGCCTCTTATGCAGTCGAATGCCAATTCTTTCTTCACTCTCCTCCATCTTCACCTGCAAATTCAACCTCTCAGCAATTTGTATCTGAATTCTTCTCAAGTTCGTCTCCCTGGACGACGTAGCCCATATTATAACACTGAAAGGTTGTGCCGAAGACATCTTGTTGAGCTCATTATTCAAATTCTTCACCAAAGTAGATTTGCCTACTCCCCCCATCCCACAAATCCCAATTCTCTTAACCTTATCATTGATCAAAACTTCCATTATCTTCGCCAAATTCTGCGATGCTGTTTTCTGACCCATAATCGATGGACCCGGAATATGCTCAACTGTTTTCGGCCTCTCAGTTACAACCAACATATTCTCGAAGAAACTGCCAGCTTCCATAAGCTGTTTCGCTTCCTTAAGCAATTTTACAAGTTTTCTGCTTAATTTGTAACGCAGCATGCAACTATCTCCACCGGGTAATGCGTTCACTTTAACCTCTAACTCGTCAGCCCTTTTCAGCCATTCTTCCACCTGGGTTCTGGGCAGATTCTCATGTCGTTCATTCTCATCCAATTCTCGCCGCAAATCATCTCTAAGATACACCAGAGACTTTATGTTTTTCTGCAGATCAATAAAATTCTTCTGGCTCTTCAAGAAGTTACTGATCCTGCTGTAAATTGATCTAACTAGGAGTCGACAAGGTTCTGCTAAAAGTGAATTGAGGGCTGCAGCCACCACTTCCATAGCAAGTAATTTCAGGAAATTGATGATTCTGCTGAATGATCACAAGAAATGAGACTGCGATGAAAATGGTCTTGCATATTCTTGTGGTCAAGTCCTTGATATTTTTCCCATTTTCACACACTATTCAAACAAAACAAATCAGTCCATACAAATAACTTTCACCCCATTTGCAATCGGGTCACTAAACTTCAATTAGAGCAATTTAGGCCCTGTTTGATACAACTCATTTTCCATGGAAGTTAGAAAACCTTTTCCATTTTCCACATTTTTCATTGTTTGATGGCAAAAAAATTGCTGGGAATTCCTTATCTCCCTTCCCCTTACGTGCCCATTTTCCATAAAATGAAGGAAAAAGTTTTCTTTTGATTTTGGTGGGTTTTGGTTTTCCTGGTTGCTGCTGCCGCTGCTTTGGATTTTTTTTTTTTGGCAATTAAAAAAATTTCTAAACACAATGGTAGAAAAAATTATCATTTTTATTGACAATTTCCATGCAAAACAAAGTCAAACGAATAGTATTCGATATGATAATTTTTTTGGCAATTGGAACAAATTCTAGACCCAATGGTAGAAAAAATTATTACTTTAATAGACAATTTTCATGAAAAATAAAGTCAAATGGACACCAAACTTTCAACATTTTTTAGGTGAAAAATTAAACACAATTAATTACAATTCTCAGTAAAACAATTTCTAGGCAATTCAATTATCTGAAATTCATTTTCTTTCCAACCATTTTCCACCTTTACAATCAAACGGACCCTTAATTTCAAAACTTCGATTGAATCAATTTCTTTTGTTCCCTCATACCACTATCATTCGTTGCCTCTATTCACCACTTCTCCTCGGGTCTTATCTAAGAATTCAGTCTCTCTATGTTGTTCAATAATATGATAATTATTACAAAAATCTTACGATATTAAGTTGTTGGTAGGAACGATTAGAATAAGATGTGAACAACAAAGTGGCTAAAGCAGCATCGGCAAAAGGTAATGAGGCTTTGCTATTTGCAACAATGTGCATTGTTCGCCTCTAGATGGCTCTTTTTATTTTGAAATCTTCCACCGTTTGTGTTGGTGATGAGGACTATGGTATTATGACATGTGATATCAAGATTTATTGCATGTGTCGTATGTTTTAATAGATCAAATCGTTTTATCAATCTCGTTTATGCTATCATAGTTTTGTTGGGTTTTGGTTTTTTGGAGAAACTATATTGATTTTTCTTGTTTTGCTAGATCGGGATATCAGTTAGGCATCTAATTATAGATTACTTCTATGATATTAGATTTTTTTTTTTTTAATCTCAAAATGAGTTACTTGCTCTACTTGGAAAGTTAAGAATTTGATTTTTGAATCCCTCTTTTTTTTTTTTTTTTTTTAACTAGTTAGTGGTATAGATATATTAAAAAGGTTAAAGAAAATCGTTTATATATGATAAAAACGTAAGAAAATGTAATCATAGTTGTTGGGGTAAAAATTTGGCTTCATTTCTTAATGACCTTATAATTAAAGTGAAAGTTTTGTTAATCTACTAACATTGATAGGTGGATAGAGCTAATTCCGATGAGCACATAAACAAAGCCAAACAAGAATGGCTTGATTGCCTTTTTAAATTAAAGTATACTATCTTGATTGCTTCAAATTGAAATTCAACGACTCAAGCATTCACCAATATAATCTTACTCACTCTTAAACTCTGCAATGAGTTTAGCCACCGCCTCAAAGGCTGAGCTTTACTCAAGCGTAGACCTCGTAGTGCATGTTTGGTAAATTATAAGCTGGTCAAACTCTATTTTTTATCCACATATTTTATAGGATCTACAACTTTTACCATTCATTATCCATATATTTTGCAGAACCCATAATTTTTAGGGATCATTGCAGTCGCGGTACCAAATTTTTTATTTAGTAGCAGATTTTGCACAAATATTTCATTTGTGCCACCCCCAAATTTTTAGGGATCATTGGTTTCTATTAGTTTGACTGTTAGTTGATCGAATAATTGACTTTAATTTTAAAAAGTAAAAATGGTAATTTTACATTCCTTTAATAATAAAATAATCAAAATCAAATAATTAAAATTAAAAACTAATTCTTCCTTCTTCCTTCTTCTCCATCCACTCCACCCCCACCTTCTCCTTCTCTTCCATTGCCAGTTTTGGGAAACATTTCGACCTAAAATAGATGAATCTCTCGTACAACACATTTTCACCGGGCCGAATCCCGTCGGAGCTTGGAAATCTCACGAATCTCGAGGTACTATGGTTGACACTGACTAATCTAGTGGGTGAAATCCTAGAGTCACTGGGTCAACTCCGGAGGCTCACCGACTTGGATGTGGCTCTCAACGCATGAACAGGTGGAATCCCGAATTCACTCACAGTGTTGACGAGCGCAGTACAAATTGAGCTCTACAACAATTCACTGATCGACGAGTTGCCGAGTACTGGATGGTCGAACATGACAGCTTTGAGCTGCTAGATGCGTCAATGAATTTAGTTGTGCGAGTTGCCACTCGAGTAGGCTGATCCCGCCCGAGCAGTGCAAGTTGCCACTTAGGTCACTCAACATGTATTTGAACAGATTCCAAGGTGAATTAACAAAAAGCATTGTCAAATTGCCTAATTTATATGAGTTAAGGCTCTTTAAGAACCAATTAACTGGTAAATTACTCCCAAATCTTGGAAAAACTCTCATTTACGATGGATTGATGTTTCAATGAACGGGTTTTCAGGCGAGATGCTTGAGAATCTATGTTCAAATGGTGTTCTTGAAGAGGTTTTATTGATTGAAAATTCATTTTCCGACGAAATTTCGGCGGCTCTAGCAGAATGCCATAGCTTATTGCATGTAAGGTTCGGGCACAACAGACTTTTCGAACAAGATCCTGTTGGTTTTTGGGGTCTTCCTCACTGTGGGGGGAGGGTAGATGGAAAAGAAGAAGAAGAAGAAGAAGAAGAAGAAGAAGAAGAAGGAGGTGGAATGAGTTTTTAATTTTAATTATTTGATTTTTGTTATTTTATTATTAAAAAATATAAAATCACCATTTAAATCTTTTAAAATCAGTTAAAATTATTGTCAAAATCAATTATTTGGTTAACTAAAAGTCAAACTAACAGAATTCATTCATTTGGACTTCAGCTGCGACATTTTGAAAGGTTTGGTACTGTCGGTGGCACAAATGAAAAGTTTGGTACTGTCGGTGATATAAATGAAAGGTTTGGACAATGTCTGCTACTAAATAAAATATTTGGTACCATTACTGCAATTATCCTTAATTTTTAATATAATAAAAGATTTGCCAAACAAGCTCATAGTCAGCCAACTTAACTTAACTTATAGCATTGCAAATGGATAACTTTTCATGAATAATGAATGATTGAACATGCTTAAAGATAAGGAAATGATGGCTAGATTGACTGGCATCACTTATTTGGATTTTTTTTCAAACTGTCCAATCATATATCGACATATGTTCCTCTTTGTTTTTTCATCCTGTTTTTTAGCTTGTTAACTAGATGCCCTTGAAGGAAGGTCCCACAGGCTTTTCCCCAAATATCAAGCCATCGAGGTCACCACCGCTTTGAGATAGCCACCGCAAGATCAGGGAGTGGTGGAAGGAGGTGGTGGTGGGTGGTGGTGCTAGGTAAATATCACTATTAACAAAATGGGGATAAATTTCATTTCGTTTTTACATAAAGTAGGTAATACACCTAAATTTCGTTAAGTGTGGTTTTTCAAGGGCTGACTGGCCCACACATCAACCTACAGAACCCCCCAAAGACCCAAAAATAACAGAGAGAAAAGAGTATGTATGTCATTTTCCATTCAGAAACTATGTTTGTGTCGAAGACCAAACTAAAATGTTTACTTCAAAATACTTCATCTGGAGTGGAGGCAAAGCGAAAGCCCACCAAACCTCCCTTTCTCTCTCTAAAACATCTGTGTTTCTCTCTCTAACCTTTCTTCTTTAACACCAAGTCAGTCTCAAGTCCTTTTCTTTCAAACAAACTCTCTTCTTCTCTGCCAAATTTACATTTCACTGTTTATTAAAAATAAAATTCTATAAGTTATAAACTACATTTGAAGCAAGTTTAGGTAACCGATAGCAACTCTAAACATGCCCTTCCTTTTACAGCATTTCTCTTACATCAAGTCTCTGCATTTCGAACACAAATTCTTGGCTGCATTGCTAAATAAATATAGAGTTTGTAGTTTTCTTGATTCCTTGTGTATTTTTCTACTATTGGGTTCAAAAAATGCAGCTGCATATATCGCCTAGTTTGAGACATGTCACCGTTTTGCCTGGTAAAGGTGTTAGAGAATTTATAAAAGTGAAGATTGGGTCGAGAAGATTTTCGTATCGAATGGTCTTTTATTCGCTTCTGTTCTTCACTTTTCTTCTTCGTTTTGTGTTTGTGTTAACTGCTGTCAACGCCATTGATGGAGAAACCAAATGTTCAACACTAGGTATCTCTCTCTCTCTCAGCAATTAATGATCCAAGATGGGGTGGTTTTGAAGATTGTGGTTTATAATGCGGCATTTGAGCTTGAGCGGGCTTGATATGCATATATAAAACAGTTTTTTGTCTTAAAGCATTTTCACAATTTGTAACGCACAAGATTTTTTATTATTAGTTAAATAACTACCTTTCCAAATAAAGGGGACCTAAAAAATAAACATATCGTCGATGATGTTGTCGGTAATTATCGATGAGTACGTATCACCATCGAAAGTTCATTTATTTATTTATTTATTTATTTGTAAGTTTCAGGCAGATGAATATATTTTTATTTTTTATTTATAATATCACCACCAGTGATGTTAACATATTAAATGGTATTTTATTCTGGAAGAATTTTTTTATTAGTATTTAATTTTTTTTATTTCTATTATTTTATTTATTGACAAATGATTTTTTATTAAAATTTGAGGGCATTAATAAATTATTATTGTCTTGTTACTTAGAAGGCGTTTGGTGGGAATTAAAATTAGATTTTTAATGAATTGTGATATAAATTTTTGAAATGTGTAGTTGAAAAGGTATAGGGATCCATGAAAAATGTGGTCAATATTGATTATTTAACTTTGACTTAGATTAAAATCAAAATTTAATCCGATCCAAACATACCCTTAATTTACAGATTGAGCTGACTCCGTCGTGAATGTCATATCATGTAACAACATGTTTCAAATGTTTGTAATTTTTTGACTGCTGAGATCCATGAACCTTTTTATTTTGAACTTCCAATTTATCCATTAAGCTATACTTATATTTTTCCGGCAACTTCAATAGTGATAAAATCTTAATTCTCATCAAGTGTAGGCTGCTTGGGGAAAAAATTAGGTCCAAAAATTTTGGGAAGAAGAACTGAAGCAACTGTAATCTCCTAAACCCTTTTTTTATCTTTACACGAGCCGTAACGGGCTAAATACACTGATAGTTACTAAAACTTTAGCGAAATTTCATGTTGGTTAAGTACAATTACCAGCTTACAACAAAAAAAAATTAGCGATTACAGGAAATTTCGCTAAAGGTTCAATGTGGATCAGTGTTTTTAACCCATCATTGAGATACCATTTGGCAGTATGGAATTGTTGAGATAACTAAACTCTGTGTTAATGCTAGATTCCTGAAGTTATATATCAAGTTTTGGAAGAACCTGTTAATCAATATGAAATAGAACTAGGACCAGAAATCCCTCAAACACTTGAAGATTTTGTTGCTGAGATGAAAGATGGACAGTCAGATGCAAAGACCTTTGCTGTCAAGCTCAAAGCTATGGTAATCAAAAATGATTTCTAAAGAACACGAATCGCATTAGCTTCTCATTATATTGAGTTATTTCTCACTAAGCTTTCAAATGGTTGGTCTCTCTGGTTCTCACAGGTGACATTGTTCGAACAAAGGACTAGAACAGCGAAAATTCAAGAATATCTGTATCGCCATGTGGCATCGAGTAGCATACCCAAACAGCTGCATTGTCTTGCTCTAAGACTAGCGAACGAGCACTCTACTAATGCCAATGCCCGTCTCCAGCTACCCTCGGCCGAATTCGTCCCTGCCCTAGTTGATAACTCGTTCTTCCACTTTGTGCTGGCCTCTGACAATGTCCTTGCCGCCTCTGTTGTTGCATCATCACTTGTGCAAAACTCATTGCGCCCTGAGAGGGTAGTCCTACACATAATTACAGATAGAAAGACCTACTATCCAATGCAGGCATGGTTTTCACTGCATCCTTTGACACCAGCAATCATTGAAGTCAAAGCATTGCACCATTTTGATTGGTTAACAAAGGGGAAGGTCCCTGTGTTGGAAGCAATGGAGAAAGACCAAAAAGTTCGCTCGCAGTTTAGGGGAGGGTCAACGGCCATTGTGACAAATAATACTGAACAACCTAAAGTTATTGCCGCAAAATTGCAGGCACTTAGCCCAAAGTACAATTCAGTGATGAATCACATTCGGATACATTTTCCAGAGGTGAGTCTCAAAGTTGTGATGCTTTCCCTAAAATGGTTAAATAGCCATTGTCTAAAATGTAAAATGCATTTTATTTGCAGTTGTTTCCTAGTCTTAACAAGATAGTCTTCCTGGACGATGACATTGTGGTGCAAACTGACCTTTCACCTCTGTGGGATATAGACATGAATGGAAAGGTCAATGGAGCAGTCGAAACATGTATAGGTGAAGACAAATATGTCATGTCGAAGAAGTTCAAAAGTTATTTGAACTTTTCTCATCCTCTGATAGCAAACAATTTTAATCCTAATGAATGTGCATGGGCATATGGCATGAACATCTTCGATCTAGACGCTTGGAGGAAAACAAATATTAGTCAGATATACCATCACTGGATTGAAGAGGTAATGAATTCCTAAGAAAATTTGGAATTGTTGAATTTCTTAAATATATCAAATGTTTTCTGATGATGTCTTAATTTCCCCCTGCAGAACATAAAATCAGACTTGAGTTTGTGGCAGCTAGGAACGTTACCTCCCGGTCTAATAGCTTTTCATGGGCATACCTACGCGATCAATCCCTTTTGGCACATGCTAGGATTAGGATACCAGGAAAACACGACTGTTGCAGATGCTGAAAGTGCCGGTGTCATCCACTTTAATGGTCGAGCAAAGCCATGGCTAGATATAGCATTTCCACAACTACGACCACTATGGACCAAGTATGAACCCACTTATGCTCATCGCCTGTAAATGAAAATGGATGTTCTTCACAATACATGAATCTGATTACTGGGCAGATGGTATCAGTCACAGGCTTTAAATTTTGAGAAATCTTCCTCAATTTCTAAGTTCTTGATGTATTATAATTTTTAAATTTTTTTAATATTTTAACAAGTACTAATTTCTTGGAGCCTTGAGGCACATCAAGTTAAATTTTATATGGAATGTGCAGAATGTCAGAACCCAGTTTCAGGCACATCAAGATTTCCGATTAGCAAAAATTTCGGGACGTGCTGATATAACATTTCATGTTTGTAACCATCTATTCGAAAATACAGAGGCAATGTCCTGAGCAGATGTTGAAACCAAGTAATACAAGAAGTATTTTTATCCTGTTAAAATTCTTATTTTCATTCAAGCATTTTAACAAACAGATTCTCAAAATTCTCATAACGGAGTAGAGTTCAAGAAAAAATTCAGGTAACAAGCTCTCATTTTCAGAAAAGCACTTACTTCTTCCCTGTCACATTGGACACCAAATCCTTTAAGAACTTAGCAGATTTTGTAATGGGAGAATTGATAGCCATTAAATTGTAGAGAACATTCTCGACTTCAACGATTGATGGCCGCACTTTAAAGGTCGAAACCACTTTCAATTCCCCTTCTTCTTCAACCAACACATTCCATTTCTCACTACTCAAGATCCCATCTTTCACACATTTGAAAATCACACCTTTTCTCTTGCTCAAAATCCCTTTAACCTCCAAACCCATAAATGAATAAACAACCTCAAAAGTACTCACAAAACCACTCAGTTCACCAAAATCACTCTCCTCTTCAAAGCTCCATTTAGGATTGAAAATTATTACTGGCTTTGGATAAATACTGTCAGTAACTATCTTCATGATTGATAATTGTGAAGACTCGGGGGACAAAAACACAGCCACATCAGCATAATTCCAAATTCTGGTATCCTCCTTAATAACTGATGATATATGAATATTTTCAATAACAATGTTTGAAGACTGAGATTCAAAGGCCACAGCAGCAGCTTGAGTTAAGCTCTGGGTTGGCCATATGATAAGAATCTTGGTCTTTGAGCCTTTTCTTCGAATGGGCATTTCACCAAACACTTCAAGTGCTAGTTGGGTGAGTGAAGCGGGCGAGTCATCAATGACCGGAATTTCAACCCGGAATCTCGGCTGCTTCACTTTTTTGATCTTTACGGCGAGTCTTGGGTTGTTGAGAGGCTTCTCCAAGGTGGACGAAAGCGAAGTTTTTACTTGGTGAATAGCTTCTTCTTTTGTGGTTGGAGGATTGGTGGAAGATAGAGAACATTTCAGGGATAAAGATGAGAATGAAATTCCTGATTCAGGCAGGGTTTTGGGTTTTAGGAAGTGAAATTTAGGGTCAGAAATTTTGATGGTTTGATGATGAATTTGGAGGAATTTGGAAGCCATTTTGATCACTCAGAAAGTAAAAAAGTAGGCCTTTTCTGGGAAGAAATTTACAGACCCTACCAGATAAGGAAATAGCACTTGGAACAATCTGAGCCTCAAAAAAGCAGCAAGAATAGAGTACAGATTTATTATTATTATTATTATTATTATTATTATTATTTTGTTTTGGCAGCATTCAGCAAAACTTGCACACAGATGCATAGGCTCCATCACGCTCAATCCAGATAACATCAAACAGTGCCATTGTAACCTAACAATTTCAATTTTTGTGTTAAAAAGGTGAATTAAATCAGCAGTGCTTGTTAGTCTCTTTTTAAAGTTGGTATTTCACCACTGTAAGCCATATGGAATATCCTTAGAAAACACGAACAAAATTAACTTATTAACACTTCACAACAAAACAAGTATCAACTAAATTGATGTTTGGGAACAAAAAGTACTTTCCATCATCTGCTAAATCCAAGTCCGACAGTTGAGCAAAAACTAAGACAGAAAAAAAGCATTGACAAAATAAATTTAACAGTTGGACCAAAATGCAAACTACACCATCATAAGATTTGGCCACCAACTTAGGCAACTGGCGGGCGAAGCACATGGTCCTGTGAAGTATCAACAGCTGCGGGTGGCATGAATTGCCACATAGCAACTCCGGGATAACTGATGATGGGCACCAACTTGTTGCTCCCAGCTTGGCCCGCAGCAGCAAAAGCAGCAGGTATGGCATGAGGAGCGGGAAGAAAGCCAGGTTGGACATTCATGGTATTTAGTTGTTGCTCTAGCTTCTCTTTCTCAGCCTTTAACCTTTGCTTCTCATCACGAAGATCGTTCTTCTCAGCCTACACATATTAGTGGAACTTGCATAAGAGTTGCATACATAGTGATCGTCTTTTGGTTCACCATCCATATTTAAAGGAAAAAAAGTTCACATCCACAGATATTAATGGATACGATATAAATAAAGGGTGGAGAAAACTTTCTAACCTTCAGTTCTTTGATCTTCTCCTGAAGATTCGAATTGGAGTCTTTTAGCTTCTGGGCTTCACCTCGTAGCTGAGTTACCATACGAACTGCATCAACCAAGATGACAGCCTTGTCTGTTTTAGGAGGTCGTCCAGGCTCGAGAAGAGCACCCAATTCCATAAACCTAACGAGCATATCCAACCAGTTATTAGAGGAGAGTAAAGAGGGGCAGGACAGAGGAGACATTAGAGACCACGATCATACTTGTCATTTAGCCTATCCCTCCGTTGTTTTTCTCTGCATGCTTTAGAACTTGATGGAGCGCATGATTCCGCTCTAGGTCTATGTAAGTGAAAAAAATGTGAGAAAATATAAATGAAGGTATAGCAGCAAAAGAATAATACCATATCTATTTGATTATATATTTATTTGCCTCTCCCATATAGTTGGAATTAACAATACCAATGCTCACTTCATGAAATGAAAGTCTTATAACATCTATCATATATAAACAAGCAATGCTACAACATCACAAGCAGGTATAAACGCAATGAAAGCCTGAAATTTCTGGGCAACAGCTATACGGTGTAAGGAGATTAAGAAACCCCTCCCTCACCCCAATCCTAGAAGAAAAAAAACTATAAATTAGAGTAACACATACATCACTGAGCATCTTTACATAAAACCCAGAACTGATCAACTGTCCAAGATATGTAAACCAAGACAATGCTCTTTACCGTTTTTTTGAGGCAGTTTCCTTCCGCATGTCTGATTCCCCAAATGAGCCATCAATTCCCACACTATCAATAGATTGGATCGGCATAAAGAAAAGGGTGAGTACACTGAAACTGATATTTTCTAGTGTGAAATTGAAGGAAAAAACACTGAATTGGTTACTAAAAAAAGGAAACCTTAGAACTTCAAAAAGAACTTGCAAAGATTTGAACGATGATTATCCTTTATATACAACTAAGCCTTAGTCCCAACAAATTTGATGTCAGCATGTTTTCCCCTCATATATCAATAGAATAGTTATCGTGTTACTTTGCGAAAATAAAACAACAAGCACCTTCTTAGGTGCTTGAAAGTTTCAGTGTGACAATATATAGAAGGCCCAACAACTAATCTGATTACAAACAAACACCAAAACATTTAATCAAGATCTATTGGAGCATTATCAACTACTAATAATAAAATTGAAACACAAGTTCTGATAAATCAAATATCAATACCTATGGATACAAGAAATAAATAAAAGGACAAGGAAAATCAGAGACGTTAAAGCATAAACCCAATTACAAAATATGAAATTCAAGAACAAATCTCAAAAATCCAAAAGATTGTCCATAGAATGGCTCCAATTTGCAACAAGAATCAACTAAATCAAAAACTTAAATGGTTAAGTACCACAATGAATTACAAAAACAATTGCCCAAAAAACATCCCATCAAAATGAATATAAAGGAAATAGAAAACCTTTATAAGAGCCCCAAAGCATGCGAAACACAAGAAGCATTATAACTACATTCAAAATACTACCTGACATTAGATGAACCATTCAAAGCTTGAATAGGCCAAGAAAACCCAGCTGGTTGAGCAGAGAAATTCCCAACGGGAACGGGGATATCCTCGACCTCATAGTCATACAACCAATTCGTGTTTTCCGGTGAATCCATTTCCAAACCGCCGCCGGAAAGAGAACCTTTTTCTGGCGTTGAAGCAAATCTTCAGTCAAAAATCGCCTCGGAAAATTGGGTTCACGGAAGTTGAAAAATGGACAAGTGAATTTGTGAAGGAATTTCAATTTTACGTTAATTTAATTTGATACAAATCGGGTGATACCAAATATGCGAAAATTATATTCCACAAGAACACGCGACACTAGGACTCCCTATGAGGACCACCTGGTCTGGCTGGAAGTTAAGTTTTATTTATTTTTAATAAAAATAATCCAAATAGTCCCTAACATTATAAAGCAATTACGTAATTAAACTCATTAATAAATTTGTACTCTAGCAGTACTGATACTAGATAATATTATTCATTAACTTATTATCAATAAATTATGGCCGTGCTCTCCATCCTTTTATGTAGTGTATAATGGTTCTCAACTTTTAAAATTAAATTTTGGATACTCAACTTATTTGAATTTATAAATTTAGATCACATATGTCGAAAATAACCCAAATGTTCAAATAGCACACGAATTTAAGTTATAAATTGAATATAAACGTCAAGTGGTTTGATGGTTGTGACATTTAGTCGTTAGTCATCTAAAAATTGCATATGATTTTAACGTTTATATTGATGGTTCAATTTTTGTCAAACATGCACAATCCGTCAAAAGGTGTGGGTTCATAATCATATAGGACATTTGTAAAGACAAGTCGAGTATTTTATTTTGCACTTCTAAAAATACGTCTATTATCAACTTCACTTAAACGGTAGATATTTATATAATTTGTATAGATAGAATCGACATATATTTTATATTTTACGTAAATTCGTAAATATAGCAATCTTATTTCAACGTCAAAATGATAATAGAAGAATAATATTTCTATCCACAAAAGGTCAAAAGATATGGGAAAGAGATGGCCACAAAAATACGATGCTACCCATACAACATCTTTTGCCAATTTTTTCAAATTTCAGCTGGATATTGATGCTGACTTGTCAACTTGCTATTGGTTAATTATCATGAAAACAATATATTGAACCATTAACCAATTGAAATTCCCTAAGATAATGTCCTAGGACCTAATTCATAAAAAAAAATAAAGCATCCACAAAGAAAAAAAACATGCGCTTACTCTGAATTACTACGTTGTTATATTTTTCAGATCGACACATAATCTGATCGGGAGTACGGGAGACCTGCTAAATTAGACTAAACTTGTGATTAAAATGGGCCAAAGAGATTTTTTTTTTTCTTGATATTCCACGATTCGGTAAATTCTCTCTCGAATAACACAGGAAATTTTAAGTCAGAAAATTTGAAAAAACATCATCAATCATTGTATTCTATTGAATTTGTTCTTTAATAGCTTAATAGTGTTGAGTAAAAGCAATTGACACAGCCACTAAGCAAGAATTACACACAGCAATATACAATTAGGTGATGGAAGATGATATCACATTATTCCTTTTCTGGGATGTCATAATCTGAGTCTTCTATTTGTTAAAATTAGTGAACTACTTATTTTTAATAATTACTTATTGCAAATACACTTTTCAAGCTTAGCCAAGTCATATTCAGCACTAGCAACACAGCATTAAACAAGTTGACAGTAGCACTACCTTTTCTGAATGCTTATGCATAATTCATTAATAAAACGTTTTATCTAGATTAATGGTTCATTATTTCTTTTTAATTATACTTGTCACAGTTGGATTGGCTTAATTGACATCACTTACTTTTCAGATACAGTATTTTATACATGTTGGGACATAGGAACACTAACCAAATGAATTTCCACGCCAGAAAAGTTAGGTAGTGAAATTACTGTATAGTGACATCAGAGTTGAATCGATCATCTTTTGTTTGATCCCCATTTTTTTCAAAATACATTTTTCTCTCTCTTCTTTTCAACCACGCTACATTCAAATCCGAAACTTTTCTTTATTTTTTAACTACACATTCTCCATCAATCTACTATTTTAAAATGTATTCTATACAACAATAAAAAAATGGGGGTCAAACAAGCCCATATCTCACCTAAATATAGCTCAGCAAACTAAAGGTCGACTTTTGAAAAGTTAAAAATTATTTCTTAAGACTAAAAAATTAGTTTTGAACATGTATCGATAATTTTTTTGAAAGTGTTTTGTCTGATTAAAAGAATTTTTAGAGCAAGTTGGTATAAGGTAGTTGTTGATAGATAAAGTCACTTTTGCAGCCAATTTCTTTGACCACAAGTAACTCATTTAATGAAGGTTGGTTTCATGCAGAAAGTTATGGTGGGAAAATCAATTCTCAGCCACTACTACCATTTATTGAGGAAGAGTGGAAGATTGGTAAAAGTTAGAACGAAGAAATTTTTGTGTGCTATTCACATTGGAATTTCTACACTTCAATTAATATACGCAGAGAAAATTAGCCTATAAATAGGAGATGACTGCTGCTTTAAAATGCATCCCATTCTCAAGTGAAATTTCATTCTCAGAGAATTTGTAATCTCTGAGTGGCACTATCAGTATGGAGAAAAATATTAGAGAGACGGATAAAATTATATAGAGAAAAAATATTGATTTCTTCTGAATGTTTCCTACTTAATTTTTCATATTATAAGAGAGATTAATTGTTGTTATTTCCTTGTATTTAGAAAGTGTTATTGTAATTCTCTTACTATAGTAAAATCCTCATATACTTGCCCGTGTACGTGGCCAAAATTAGGTGAACCACGTAAATATTCGTATCTATTTTTAGTTGCATTTTTCTCAATTCCATTTCGTTCAAAGCCAACATTGACCCACGTTTTCCTAACAGTTATATCGTAGCAAGGTTTTGTGTAGGGTCGTTGTTCACTATTTACATACGGGGTAGTATATCGATCGTGAACAAAATGGCAGCAAAGTATGAGATTGAAAAGTTCAATGCTAACAATTTCTCATTATGAAAAATGAGAATAAAAGCAATTTTGAGAAAAGATAACTGCTTGGCGGCAATTGGATAGAGGCCCACGGAGATCACTGACAATGGCAAGTGGAACGGGATGGATGGCAATGCAATTGCTAATCTGCACCTAGAACTAGCTGATGAAGTATTGTCAAGTGTGGCGGAGAAGAAGACGGCCAAAGAGATATGTGATACACTGACATACTTGTACGAGGCCAAATCGTTACGCAATAAAATCTTCTTGAAGAGAAAGCTTTACACCCTTCGGATGGTGGAGTCAACTATGGTGACCGACCACATCAACATCCTTAACACTCTATTTTCACAGCTTACATGATGTGAACCCGCGTATCAACGATGACTACGGAACCCACATGAGATTAAATCCGACCCAAGAAAGCCCAAGACAAATAAGGTTTATGGATTTTGATCCAAAAAATAATGAACCAAACAACCAGCACAATCACATATGGCTATGACGACATTTTGGCCACACAATTTAAGAATTTAAACTCGGAATTTAAAGTTCGATCCAATAAATAATTGAATCAAGAAACCAAGACAATTATAAGAATATCTCGACCCCGTGATTACAAAATCTACAAACCTCACTTTGATAGTTGAACGTCACAAAGATTACTCATCATTGATATGTTCGATAAATTTGTCCATAAAGAACAAAGAAAGCAAAACGCCTCTCAATTTAATTTTATTATATCTTTCTTAGTGTACAATGAAAGAAATAACTTATATTTATACTAAAATCCTAAGACCTAGTTTAACATGAAAATAACTTTAAAAGATTATAATAATATAATAAAATCCTAATTAAAACGAAATTAACTTCAAAAGATTACAAAAGATATGTTATAGATAGAATCTTAACCGAATAAGGNTTAGGTAAGCTAACTCCTCATCATCCGGTGAATCAAAATCAGAAGATTCGGCCCGAATGTTGCTCACGGATTTCAAGGCCAGAGATTTACCTTTAACAAGTTTATCTAAGGTTAGCTCATACGTCTGAAGGGATTCAACAAATTCTTCTACCTTAATGGAATCTATATCCTTATTTTCTTCAATCACTATGATTTTAGGCCTGAAATGCTCGGGGTAAGGATCTAAGAATTTTACACACTATCTTAGGCTCGGGGATTTTCTCTTCTAGGTTGAAGATAGAGTTCAATATGTCGTTTACACTCGCGTAGAAGGCATCAAATGTCTCATCCTCTTTCATTATAATCTCTTCAAATCTAATGGTCAACATCTGCAACTTAGAGTTTTTAACAATCTGAGTTCCCTCATGCGTGGTCTGTAGATTATCCCAAACTTCTTTAGCAATCTCACGCGTAGATATTCTCCTAATTTCTTTAGGGGACACCGCCATAAATAGGGCATTTAAGGCTTTGCTATTCCAATTATACTTATATAAGTTAGCTCTAGTCCAATTAGTAACGAGAGTGGAGATAACTTCATTATTAACCGTAGAACTAATGACAGTCCAACCATTAACCACACTTAACCAAATTCGCTCATCCATAGATTTTAGAAAAGCTCTCATACTCACTTTCCAATACGCATAATTACTACCATCAAAATAGGGTGGGTGATGTGAACCCGGTTAGCGACGGTGACTACGGAACCCACAGGATATTGAAATCCAACCCTAAAAAGTCTAAACAAACAAAGTTTATGGATTTGACTCAAAAACAATGAACCAAACAACAACCACAATCACAAACAGATATGAAGACCTTTGGGCTACACAATTTAAGAATATAAACCCAAAATCTATGAACCACTTATATTGTTGAACGTCACAAAGATTATTCATCTTTGATAAGTTCAATAAATTTGTCCATGAAGAACAAAGAAGAAAGCAAAATGCCTCTCAATTTAATTTCATAATGTCTTTCTTAGTTTACAATGAAAGAAATAACGCATATTTATACTAAACTCTAATCTCTAGTTTAAAATGGAAATAACTCTAAAAGATTACAATAATATAATAAAATCCTAATTAAAATGAAATCAACTTGAAAAGATTACAAAAGATATGTTATTGATAGAATCCTAACTGAATAAGGAAACTCGCGAAATTTCAACAATTCTGCCCTGGATTATTTCTATACGGTTTCTCCTTCCAACACACTTCAATTGTTGAATAATCGGCACCTCCCATTGGATCACATCATTACATCAATAGGGCATAATATAGAGGCGAGTGAACGTGCTGAGATCTTACTTCAAAGTCTACCAACATCGAATGATCGACTCATCATCAACTTAACCAACAACCTTGAAAGTCTAGTCTTCGATGATGTTGCAACTATGATTCTTGAAGAAGAAAGTCGGCGCAAGAACAAGGAGGACAAATTGACATGTTTACATCAGGCAAAAACTTTGACGATGATGAGATGGAGATCAATGAAATGTAGCTCCAATGGGAGTCATAATCAGAGTAGATCAAAATCCAAGAATAAGAAGAATGCCAAGTGTCATTACTATAGCAAGAAAGGACACTTAAAAAATGGATTGCTGGAGTCTCAAGAAGAATGAAGAAGTCAAAGGAAAAGGTCCTAAGATGTCAAAAGCTCAGGGTTGTGTAGCAAGCACCTTAGATAATGGTAAAATTTTATACAGCAAGGCAACAACAATTGTTGAAGGCATAAAACAGTTTTCTGATGTCTGGCTTTTAGATTCAGGAGTTACATGGCACATGACACTAAGGAGTGAATGGTTATATCATTATGAACCTATCTCATGAGGATCTGTGTTTATAGGGAATGATCATAACTTGGAGTTCACTGGTATTAGTACCATCAAATTGAAAATGTATGATGGTACATTTCGCATTATCTAAAAGGTACGGCATGAAAAAGGCTTGAAGAAAAATCTATTGACTTTAGGAAAATTAGAAAACATTAGCTGCAAGACCCATGTACAAGATGTGATCATGAAAATAATCAAAGGCGTGCTTGTGGTGATGAAAGCGAAAAAGATAGCTGCAAATTTGTACATGCTTAAAGGAGAGACACTACGAGAAGGGGAAGCATCTGTCACATCGACAAGTTCATCAGAAGAATTAATGATGATGTGGCATCGCAAGCTTGACCACATGTCAGAACATGGTTTGAAGCTTCTTCTAGAGCTCAAAAAAGGTTTCATTACCATTTTGTGAGCATTGTGTTACTAGTAAGCAGTACATATTGAAGTTCAACAGTTCCACTGCTATAAGTAAAGCTATCTTGGAGCTGGTTCATTCTAATGTTTGGCAAGCACCAGTTTCATCCCTAGGAGGTGCAAGATACTTTGTATATTTCATTGATGATTACTCTAGAAGAAGTTGGGTGTATCCAATCAAGAACAAAGCAGACGTGTTCGCAGTCTTCAAAATATTCAAATAGTAGGTGGAGCTTGAATCTGAAAAGAAGATAAAGTGTTTGAGGACTGACAATGGAGAATAATATAATGGTGATGAATTTGATAACTTTTATCAACAAGAAGGTATCAAGAGACAATTCACGATGGCATACACACAACAAAATGGAGTGACAGAGCGGATGAACATAACATTGCTAGAAAGAACAAGAGCAATGTTGAGAACTACGGGGCTAGCCAAGTCATTATTGGTAAAAGCAGTCAAAACCGCATGTTTTGTGATCAATCGATCTCCATCAACCGCAATTGATCAGAAGACGCCAATGGAAATGTGGGCTAGTAAACCAGCCGATTATTTTAGCTTACATGTATTTGGAGGTCTTATGTATATTATGTACAACACCAAAGAAATATCAAAGTTGGATCCAAAATCTAGAAAATGTATTTTCTTAGGGTATGTTGATGGAGTTAAGGGGTACTGCATTGGGTTCCCATTGCCCACAAGGTGATAATCAGCAGAGATGTAATATTTGCAAAAGGAAAGATGCTAGATAAAGAAAATGATAGCACTTCAAAAGAGAAATCAAAGATTACTACAGTCGAAGTTGGAGACGAACAAGAAGTTATAGAAACAACACTAGAGCATGAAGAACAAGAACAAGCTGAATCTAGTGCTCCAAAAGTTCGACGATCAACACAAAAGAAAAGAGAACTAGCTTGACACTCAGAGTACATTATGGAGTGTGATGTTACATACTGCTTATTGACAGAAGATGGAGAGCCATCAACTTCCATGAGGCTATACATAGCCGAGAAGTTTTTTTGTGGATGGCAGTAATGTAAGAAGAAATTGAAGTTTTTCATAAAAACAAGACATGAGATTTTGTTCCACTACTACAAGGAAGGACGGCTATTGGAAATAAATGGGTCTACAAGATCAAATAAGATGGCAAAGTGGTGGTGAAGAGATATGCTCAGAAAGAAGGTATTGATTTCAACAACAAAAAATTCTCTTTTGGTTCGACCCACAACAATTCGAGTAGTTTTGGCGATGTATGTTACATTTGACTTACATTTGAAGCAATTATGTGAAAATCACATCTCTTTATGAAGAACTTGAAGAAGAGATTTATATGCTCTAACCAGAAAGTTTTGAAAAAAAAAAAAGGCAAAGAGAACTTGGACTGCAGGTTGAACAAATCTCTATACCAAACAGGTGTCGAGATATTGGTATAAGAGATTTGATTCCTTCATTATGAGCCTTGGATACAACAGACTCAATTCAGATCCATGTGCTTACTACATGAGATTTTGGAGTGATTTCATTATTCTATTGTTGTTTGTTGACGACATGTTGGTAGGAAGCCAAAACAAAGATCATATTAAAGACTTGAAGACATAGTTGGCTAGGGAGTTTGAAATGAAGGACTTGGGACTAGCAAACAAGATTCTAGGGATGCAACTTTACCGACACAGAAATAATAGGAAATTTTGGCTAAGTAAGAAAAACTATTTGAAGAAAATCTTGCGTCACTTCAATATGCAAGCTTGTAAGCCAATATCTACCCTTCTTCCTATCAATTTCAAGTTATCCTCAAGAATGAGTCCTAGTAATGAAGTAGAGAGGATGGAGATGTCTCCAGTACCGTATGTATCAGTAGTGGATAGCCTAATGTTTGCTATGATCTATATAAGACCAGACATTACACAAGCAGTGGGAGCGATTAGTCGATACATGGCAAATCCTAGTAAAGAGCATTGAAGTGTCGTAAAGAGGATCTTGAGATATGTCAAGGGTACCTCAAATGCTATATTATGTTATGAAAGATCATATTTTGTTGTCAAAGGCTATGTTGATTCAAATTATATAGGTGATCTTGACCAAAGCAAATATATCACAAGTTATGTGTTTACTCTTGCTGGAGGAGTTGTATGCTAGGTTTCGAAACTGCAGTCTATCGTGGCTACTTCTACGACTGATGTAGAATTCGTGGCAGCTACACAAGCTAGCAAAGAGGCAATTTGGTTGCAAATATTAATAGAGGAGCTTGGACACAAACAAGAGAAGATTGCTCTATTTTGTGATAGTTAGAGCGCATTTGAGTTCAATATCACTTTGTTTGAGAAAATGTGGAAGAAAGAAGTGTGGATATACAGAAAATCCATACAGAGGACAACCTAACAGATATGTTACTGAGAAGTTTACATGGTGGCGATCCTCCATCGATCTGATTAGGGATGGCAAAAAAGCTCGCCGGCTCAGGCTCGGCCCGAAAAAAGCCCGAGCTGGCCCATGTTTTAGAAAAAAAAAGTAAAAATAAAAAATTTAATTTAAGTTAAAATTCAGTTGCCTGTCAAACGCTTGCGTTTGCAGGCAGCCATGTGACTGCTGCCTGTATTTTTGCAGGTAGCACGAAAAAAAAAATTAAAAAAAAAAATCGACATTGGAACCAAACCAGATTAAGATCTGGCTATTTTTCTTCGTGGAAGTTTCACGCAATTCAATTCATGCATGCTTTTTTACACTATCAAAATACGATATGTTATAGTCAAAGTCTCTTTTTCGTTATCGAGAACTTTGAAAAAAGTCCAATGATGTGAACGAGANAGGCCCGAGTCGAAGGTCGTGTAGAGCCTAAAATTTTTGATCGAGCAAAAGTTTGGACCCGTTTTGCTCTAGCCGAACCCAAGTTTTGAGTTTGGGCTCGTTGACATGGCTAGGGTTAGTGGAAATGTAAGTAGCATGGTAGTGGCAAGTGTAGAAAGGATAGAAGTGGTACTAATAAAGTGACTTTAAGTGGAAGAAATGTTGATAGATAAGTCACTTTTGCGGCCAATTTCTTTGACCACAAGTAACTCATTTAATGAAGGTTGGTTTCATGCAGAAAGTTATGGTGGGGAAATCATTTCTCAGCGACTATTACCATTTATTGAGGAAGAGTGGAAGATTGGTAAAAGTTAGAAGGAAGAAATTTTTGTGTGCTATTCACATTGGAATTTCTACGCTTCAATTAATATACAAGGAGAGAATTATAAATAGGAGATGATTGCTGCTTTAAAATGCATCCCATAAATTTCATTCTCGGAGAATTTGTAATCTTTGAGTGATACTATCATTAGAGAGAAAAATAGTAGAGAGACAGATAAATTATATAGAGAAAAAATATTGTTTTCTTCTAAGTGTTTCCTACTTAATTTCTTCTATTATAAGAGAGATTAATTGTTGTTATCTCATTATATTCGGAGATTGTTATTGCAATTCTCCTACTATAGTGAAATCCTTCAAGACGTAGCCTAAATTGGATAAATCACGTAAATATTCATGTCCATTTTTAGCTACTTTTTCTCAATTCCATTTTCGTTCAAAGTTAACCTTGACCCACGTTTTCCTAACGGTACATTTTTGTATATTCGGAATTTGAGGTGGTAACATTGCGAGGTTTGATTTAACACATTAATTTTCTTTTATTCATTTTTAGTAGCAACAATCATACAATTACATTAAATATGAGAGTGATAATCAGTGATAGCCTGGTAAGTAACACTGACAAAGACTTAAAACAAGATTTGAACATATTTTTTTCTTATACTATTTAATCGTATCGTGTAGCACTAAAAAACATTCTTTGCTGGGAAGGATCAACCAAAGACACGCAAGCCTTAGCGCAGATCATCGACCAAAACCAATCAATAGTTGTAACTGATTAATCCAACAACCTTCTTCTTGATCTCCTCTGGATTGGCACCCACAAGCTTATCCACCAGATCCCCTTCCTTCATGAACAAAAAAGTGGGCATGGCTTTAATCTCCATCTTTGATGCTAACTCCTGATGAAACCAAACATAATTCTCAGACGATAACTATGATTTTATGTGCTAAGATTGTATATCTGGCTGTATATTACCTTAACCTCGTCGACATCCACCCGTAGAAACAAAATACCCTTGTGACTTAAGGCCAGTCTTCTGAAAAACGGCTGCACAGCTACTGAAGGCATGCACCATGAGGCCGTAAAGTGTACTATAACCTGCATTGTTTATGAAAATCATGGACGTGTGAGGCCTTTCGATGAAGAAATAAAACTAGCTTGCACAGTTGCACGCTAGACGTGTTGAAGACTATGTCAACATAAATATTTGTCTTGTCTCTAATAGATTAACCATAACGCCTCATCTTCGTTCATAGAAACATCAAGATACCTAGTGAAGGACCAAAAAAATGGCTACATCGAAACTTACAGGACAGCCTTGTTTTTTAGCTTGAGAAGCGAAGAAATCCCTTGTTCCTTCAGAGTCTATTTTGACAACTCGAGACTTCATTATTTTCTGATGATGTGCCATACGAAAAATCGAAAAAAAATTCTTTGAATTGAGTAGCATGCAGTGTTCAATTTATTCGGGTATTTTAACAGGGATTCAAACGGATGGGATCAAAGTAGGACCCTCTATGAAATCCAGCTCTACTCTATCCAATTCTTTGGGCTATGTTAATCATGAATTTTATATTCTGATGATCTCTTAAAAAATATCTAGAACAAAACCAAAAAACAATCAGTCTACAGAAAATCCCAATTTTCCACGTCTCAATAATGTGAAACAGTAATGACATCGACAACAAATCGAGCCTTTCTTAGGATAAATTTGAAGTTGGCTACATTTCGGTTCCTTCTTGTTATATCTTTAAGAACACCAAAGCAGTAGACTTCTATCTGTCATTTCTTCTAAGGCCTCTTCTGATTTGAAATCTTAGTGCATCGTATGTCGATCCATGTTGATGAAATAAACTGAAACCCCGTCTTTCCTGGTTCTTGGTTTCTCTTAGCTATATGGTTCATAGGCTATCACTCCATCCTCGCTACACAGTTGTTCTATTTTTCACATTCTTAGTCAGTTTCGAGGTGAACTTACGTGCCTGCAACTTAATAATAATTACGATTCTTGACTATTATTTTCGAAAGATAGCTATTTTAACAACTAAATTTTATCAATAATGTCTTGCAATGAAGTTGCGTATAGTTCTCACCAGTTTCTACTTCAAGACAACATAGCAGCTACCAAAATTCAATTCTGAGACAACCTAATTTTCAATATGTCCCACATGTAGGCCTCGCAAAAATATGGATTTTTTCTGCAATACATAGAGTACACAAATATTTACAAAATGACTAATTTATCCCCCCCAAAAGGATATCTATTTGGTGGTTAATAGAAGCCAGCAACTTTTAGAAGATAAATCAAAACAGCCAAAAAAAAAACCCTTCTTCACTTGAGAACTACTATGGCAATAACGGCAAATTTCAATGGAGTATTTGAGGCTCTGCCTAACATTCCCAAGCTACACCGGGTCGAGAAAGTGCCAAAGAAATCAACAATTACGTGCTTTCTTAGCAGGAAAATGGATGAATTGGAAGACAACAAAGTGAATACTACAAGAAGATTGGCAATAGGCCTTGCTTCAATAGCACTCTTTGGAAATACAAGCATTGGAAATTCTCTTGCAGAGGACAATGGATTTTGGCTCACAGGACCTTTACCTGTACCCTCTGTTAACAATAGTGAGTTCTATACTTTATTTTCTATTTTGACTTAAACGTAAGAAAAGCTATAATCAGAAAGACTACTTATAAGTTTTCCTTGTTGTAGAAATTGACAATGAAGAGACTGGAACTCGTTCTTTTCTCAAGAAAAGAATCTATATAGCTAATATCGGAACTAAAGGGAGAATGTACAGATTGAAACGATATGCTTTCGATCTCATAGCATTGGGAGATATGATAGGACAAGATACTTGGAATTACATAAGAAAGTATTTGTGCCTTAAGTCGACATTTATGTACTACGATTTTGATGAAGTGATCTCTGCAGCAGCAGTAGATGATAAGAAATCTCTTACAGAACTTGCCAATCGGTTGTTCGACAACGTTGAAAAGGTAATCTAATCATAACTTATAGTTCATTTCCCTCACACTATATTTTAGAACGATGTTAGCTAATATCATTGGCATTGAACACCAATTTAAGTGTCTACATGTCATAAGTCCTAATAAATAAGTCATAAATCCTTATATTTAATTGAACATATAATTTGATGACACTAGTGCTATCACCTAAATATGTGTTAAACACTAGTGGTCATGAATAACATTACTTTTTATTTGAACTTTTACTGAAGACTTTTTGGCAGCTTGAAAATGCAGTGAAAAGGCAGAATCTTCCTCAAACAGTGTCATATTATGCAGATACAACATCAATTCTCCAAGAAGTCATGAATCGAATGGCATAAATTTGTAACTTAGAAAAATTTATTGATCATAAAACATTTGATAGTCCATTCTGTGTAAGACGAAGAGCAGGTGCATTCTTCGAATCAGATATATCATATATCACAAAAAGAAGCATATATATGTAAGACAGTAGATTGCATTGAATAGTACTGAACTATTTTCTCATTCAAATACAGATTGCATTTGATTTTCCTTAACAAATTCGTAGAAAACATTAAATATCCGAATGTACACAACTCCATAGATACACCTCAAAGACAGAAAATGGCAATTCCATCGATATCAGCGATACAAAGATAGTAGTTACATACATATCTCGCGCTAATGTTGTTAGAAGGGCTTGTTCTTGGTTAAAAATCAAATGCCATTGAAATACAAATAACACACTTTCTTAAATCTAAAACAGCTATTATATAAAGAATTTAACCAATGCTAAGGCGAGAATCAGTAGATCTGAAGTTGGTTTGGCGCCTAGGGATACCAATCTCACAAGCATTTACACGTGCTGCAAACCGTAGCGAACAAAGTGATTCGCCAACGGATGAAGGATCCGGTGAAACATTGACAAACATCAGTGTCTTTGAATCTCCACCTAAACAAGGCTGAAAAAGGACAGGAAAAAGGAATAGCATTAATCCTTTTAATCCAACAAAAATTGATAAATCACAAATATTCGAGTTAACATTGCAAGACCTTTATGTGATTTCTCATTTTTTTCTTGTTTAATACGTTTTAGCAATATACTTATTTTATTCGGTATTCCATGCATCAATCAGAAAAGTTGAACATTTAGATTTTTACTATGGCTAAGCAAGTAAAGTATTAATCACTTAATCTGCACTGTTTAATTTTTGATTAATTTGTCAGCAACATCAACAAATGTTATGCCAATACTATATAACATAGTCAACACGGAAAAATTCAATCAGCTAAGATGTTATATACCAACTAGGCAGGCAAAAGGAAAATGAATCTCTTCCATACGTAACTAATGATTGAGCTTAGGGCGTTATAGCATTATTTTGCTATAATGCCGATGATAAATGAATGTTAGTGCCGGTAAGCCCTAAGTATCTGCCTCAACTAGCCATAATCATTGCAATGATTTATCAGCAACATCACCCAATGACTCCTATACAATATAAAATGAAGACCAAACAGGAGACTTCAATAAGATAAGATGGTGTATTCTAACTAGGCAACTAGAGTTAAACTACCACCAGGAAAAGCTCATTTTAAGGTGTGTTTGATGGATATTATTGAAGAAAGAATGTATTTTAAATAGTAATATGATGTGAAATATGTGGTTAAAAAGTAAGGAAAAATTATTGATACGATGGAAAATATATTTTATTGAACAATATATTATTGAAAATAAGTTTCGTAAGAATGTGTACCAAACAGAGACTTAACACCAAGTGTACTAGTCCAAGTTTAGACAAGTCCAGAAGTCTTGTCCCATTCAAGCGGCAATATAACCTTTCTCAGCAGACAAAAGGACAATGAATCTTATCCATAAGTAACAATTGAGCTTAGGGCATTATAGAATTATTTTGCCCATGATAACTGAATGTTAATGCTGGAATGCCTTAAATATCTACCTCAGCTAGCCATAAAAAAGCCTTGACTTAATTTGTTCCAACATCATATTCTCTCAAACTTGCTCATATGCTACCTAGGCATCAGTAATGAAAATTACCTGGAGAAGATAGGTTAGCTTTGAGTTCCTAAATGGAACGTGCTCCTCCTTCTTGGCCAAGGCAAATATAACATCACTTAGTGACGATAAACTCTTGTTGATAGCCTGATTGTTACTCAATGAGAAAGATAATTTAGGACAAATCTGCACTATGAAAAAATTCAAAAATAATGGAAATGCTTCTTATTCAGTTATTCTAATACCTGAGTTTCTTTTAGGCGGTCCCCTGTAGATCCACTCTTAGAGAGACGCTCACTACCAGCAAGGTCAATTAAATTGAGGATGCCTTGCACTTGTTGATCAGTGCCCTATTGCCACAAAAAAGAACATAAAATCTGTGGTCATGTTTGTGTAGACAAAGATAAAGATGGAATCATGACAATAATGCAACAGAAAGCAGCTAGGTCCATTTACCTCATTAACACCCATTATTCGTAGTGTAAAGACAAAATGGCTCCTCGAAGACTGTTCATTCATTTGAGTCTTGCCAACGGATCTGAAGAAATTGAATTCCCGTAAGAGACAAAAGATTAAATGTGTAACTGTAGTCCAAATTGTGCACGATGGTGAGTCCATAGAACTAAACAGATATCTGAACTTGTATATGAAACTGGATGGAATGCACCCTTAAACTTTAAAAATTGACTTTTAGAGTAAGAATACATGCTTGATCACCATCGTGCATGGTGAGAAATATTCTTTCATTACCTGCTATGTGCTGCCCGCTCTAATAGATATGAGACCTCCTTGCTACTGCAAACATCAACAACTGTAAGATCAGAAACATGAGTGTTTCCATTAACATCATGTTTTATAGCATATTGCTTTCCCATGTTCTCCGGCCGAGGTGCATCAAACCCTGATCGATTTGTAGCTAACAAATCTCGTATTGTTTCATTGTATATTTCAAGCATTGACACCTAAATAATCAGATAAGAATAATAATTATAAGGCAGGAATAAGCAAGCTAAACTAGTAGACATAAATGAGAATGGCAATCACCACACCTGCATTTCATATTTCCAGCCTTGAGATTGTAGAGTTTGCCGGGTCTCAAAAACTTGTTCTAAGGATCGTGGAATCAAACCTTTCTGATCAGGTGTACCTGGCTTGCCCATCATTGTAAATGTCTTGCCAGAACCAGTTTGTCCATAAGCAAAGATACAAACCTGAAACAGCACAGTTATTGGTGACCATTAGGATTTTAGACTGTTAGTGCATGCACATCTGGACCAGTAAAATGGAGTGAAAACAATCTGCATGCATATCTTGTGAAATCAAGCATTCTTCTGTAGCCACAAGACAGATCATAAATACGAGAATCATAGCACAATCTTCAAGGGATATAAGAATTAGCAAAGCAACCAAACAAATTCAAGATGTAACCGGTCAGCCCATCATCTTGAGTTCATCGGCTCAGATCAATAATCTTCATATTAGCAGAAGCATATTTACCAGACAACAGTTACAGCAGTATGAAATGTTAACATAATCTAACGGCTAAGAAAGGTCATCATCCAGGATTGTGAAAAGTTCGTATGCAGCTACCAACCTCAAGTTTTGAAGTAAGAACGTGATAGTACTCTGTATTTGTAGTTCAGAACAAATGATAGATTGGGAGATGTAGGGAAAACGTTACCTTGTACCCATCCAGAGCACTTTGAACAAGTTGCGATATCTCAACAAAGACATCTTCTTGGGAGGCTTCAGGTGTAAACACTTTGTCAAAAGTAAAAGAATGCTTTTGTCCTGATGAAAATAGGAAAATTGATGAAAAGAAAGTATCACGATAATAAAAAATCCAAATCCTGTGATTATATCCCTGTGACTCTATTTCAACGAAGACACACCATTTTGCATCAAATCAATGCCTCGATCGAGTGCTTCCATTGCTATAGGGAAGGAGATAACTTTAGCATCAGTTCCAACCCCATCATCAGACAATAGAGGTCTCACTCTACAGAAAACACGGATATTCCCTTTTAACTCCTGTATTGACAGAGGATTCTAATTAACACCATCTCATTGATGGAAGGAATGCAACAATTTTCTATCAAAATTCAGATAGGCTAAAACTAAATGTGAATATGTACAAAAACTTTTACCAGTATAGTGTTGTGTAATTTCTTCCGAACCTTCTCTCCTTCTACAATTTTTAATTCTGCTTCAGCCATACTATTCTGTAACTCAAGAAGGAGTGCTTTTTGCTCCTCAAACTCTGTTTTTGTCTCCATCGCCGATACATCACACAGCTAAAAAATGACAAAAAATTAAATAAAAAGAGATTACTTAAACCAGTAATTATCAACAGGTAAACCCAAATAAATAGTAATAAAACAAAAGCTGAAAATGCAAGACCAGGAACCTGCAACTTCTTTTCTGCAAAAGCTAGCTGTTCCTGCAGCCGTCTTATTTGCTCACTTTGAGACAAACATGTTGACTGAAAAAAATTACATGACATTTGTTAGTAAATGCATTTCCTGTAGTTATTTGAAAAGCATTACATATGGAAAAGAACAAACCTCCAGCTCATTTGATTTTACAGTCAGGTTATCCACCTCCTCAAAAGATTTCCCAGTGAACTCTTTATATTTTTCTACTTCAGCTGATAAAGACTGGACTTGTGACAACTGGCGATTGCGATCATCTCTTACTTGTTGCATATCACCCTTCAAGCACACAACTTCATTTCCTAGTGCTTCCTTCTGTTTGATAGCCTCATCTTGCAAAGCCTTGGAAATAGCAAGCATCATAAACCTTTGTCAGATAGTAGGAAATAGCAGTAGAGTGCTTTAACGAGACTTGTTAAATCTGGATGGTCATATTAACAACAAAGCCCGGATAAATGTCACGCATTCAAAGAAATTAAAAAGTTCTGCAAAAAATGGAATATAGATGTGTCAAACTTCGTCAATCTCCATGATCTCTAATTATTATAGTAAATACAATTATATACACAATTATATTAAGTCATAATCTTCGTCAATCTTTGTTATCTTCATCAATCTCCATAATTTCTATCAATCTCATTAACCTCCCCCCTCAAATTAATACAAAAGAACTCAAAGGTTCAACTTCAATAAGCAGCCCAAAAATAACCACGTGTATGGAAACCAACGAAAAACTCTTAAAATCAAATTGAACTCGTATCCCAAATTATACTGCCATACTTCTCNTATGAATAAAGAAAAATGAACATGCTTATCACGTGTGCCTTTCTCATTTCTTTTTTTATTTATTTATTTATTTATTTATTTTTAACAATGAAGATAGGGAAAGATCAAATAGAGATGGAAACTAAGGTGATCAAAATAGGTTTAGGATGGCAAAAACTACACCGCAATCAATGTATCAAAGAGTCACACGTTGATAAAAGTTTTGTCAACCGTTGACCATCACAAGAAACCCACCACAAGAGCCACATGTTGACAAAAATTCTTATCAACCGTGGACTGCCATAAAAGTCACACGTTGACAAGAATTCTATCAACCGTAGACCACCACAAGAAACTTACACCTAAGAGGCTGAGTTATGCACAAAGAAAATGAAGGATTCGGTATAAAATTTATAAGGTAGGTTCTGATACCATGACAAACTTTCGTCTAAATCAACTTTCCTTGAGGGGATTCCTTGTATTATATAGGAAGAGTATTACCTCATATAACTATGGTATCAATCTAAATATAATAGATGTAAACAATCTAAATATAGGCCCCATTGGTATATATTTTGAGTAGAAGAATGCATTTTGTTGATGTGATGGATGGAGAATATGTGATTAAAAAAGAAGGAAAAGTTATTGATGTGATAAAAAATATTATTTTATTGAAAAATGTGTGGTTAAAAATAAATAGAAGAATGAAAATGAAAATATTAATGTAGACCAAACGGAGGCATAGTAAATACAATTATATACATAATTAAATTAAGTCATAATTTTTGTCAATTTTCATGATATTTGTCAATCTCCATAATCCTTGTCGATCTCATCGACAAGATGTACATGCCACTTTTGCATAAAAGACTAGCTGAAATTTTTGAAACATCTTGCAAATTATCATCCATAACTTCCACAAGTCACAATTCTTCCATTTACTCCTTTAGAAAATATCCAGTTAACTATTGCAAGTTCTCCAATTCAATCATGCATATTCATACAGCAGAATGGCTAAAGAGGCAGTGAATTAAAACTGACCAGTAGTTCAAAATTTGGAGAAGCATACATTTACTCAAATCCTTCACCTCACCCTAGTTCTGTCATTCAGTCCATGCATATTCACACAGCATTATGGTAAAAGAGGTAACGAATTAGGAAGAAAAACAAAAAAAAATAAAAACCAGTAATTCAAAATTTGGAGAAAGTTCAGGAGAAATGAAAATTTCAAGATTTACATAATTAAACTCTAACTATGCTCAAAATAAGATTCAAAGGTTACAAATAGATAAACAATCTCCTGGAAAGCATATAAAGGCATAAATGTAGAAATAAATCATCCTTTCTCCTGAAAAAACACATAATAGTCTCACATATTAATTATGCGATGAGTGCGTAAAAAGTATTGAGAGTTGTCCACCAAGTCAAAACAAAAAGATAATACTCACTCTTGATGAAGTTAGCTGCTCCTGCAAAGATGTATAGTGTCCCCTCAAAGTGCTCAGGTTTTCCACCACTACCGCCTTCTCTTTCTCAACTCGTTTTAGTGTCTCATTTGTTGAGGCAAGTTCAGACTGAAGTCTGCTATTATATTGCTGTAAACTCGTGTTATACTCCTGCAACCGCTTGTACATGTCATTAAGTGACTGTATCTGCACAAGCCAAACAAGGACCAAAAGTTACAGTTTTCAGCAGATCATTTTATAGAAACTATTGAGAAACATAATTTCGGTCATTTGTTTGTCTCTTTACCTTCTGGTTGGAACTAGAGCTATCTTGTTGAGTTCTTTTCAACTCTTCTGAAAGGGAAGCCTGCATTCTCTCTACAGCTAGTCTAGCATCTTTCTCTCTTGCCAAAGACTCCACTGCTTCCTGATGATTGAATTAAACAATTTAGTTCTTTGCGAATACACAAAACAATAGCCTCCAAAACAACAACACTTGGCTCATCAATGTGCATCTTACCAATTTATCCAGTTCCTCCTTTGTGAACTTCTCTTGTAGTACTTCCAGATTCTTTCTTAACTCCATAATCATTGAATTCAACTCTTCTTCCTTTGCCTTCATCAGCGACTCTGAGAGTGAGGAAATAAGGTTATTGCATGTTAGAAATTCTACCTATAGCATTTCTTTGATAGGCTTAAGCGCTGATGACTATATCAACAAATAACCCATACCCATATCATTACATTTATTCTCTGCTAATTCCAGCAAATTCTTCAGTTTCTCTTGTTCTGTAACAAGATTTCCTTCATGTTGCTGGAACCACCGGATGCATTGTTTGAGCTTTTTAATGCACTCGGTCATTTGCTCACTTTTTTCCTGGAAGAAAATCAAAAGCTCAACAAATTTAATCCCAGTAAAACACTCAAGCAGAAAACTCATCCTCACTTGATCTAATTTCCAAAGACGCTCATCTCAGAAGAAAATGCAGCCCAACAACCAAAAACCAGACTCCATACTTTTACTCACCTTGTAGTTAAATTTATTCTTCACTTTGAGCTTCTCGTGGAGTAATACCTCGACATCTTCTTTGGTGAACTCAATTACACCACAATCAGAACTGGCAGTGCTAGGTGGCCCGGCAGTTTGGGATACATCTTGGGCCCCATTAACTACAGAAAATGCTTGCCTGGTTAGTGTTCTTGTCCCAGTATTCGCTGGCATTTTCATGTTCCCTATCCTGCGTCGCTTATCTACCTGAACCTCACCGACAATATACTTGCTCTGGAAAATTAGGCAAATGCAGACAAAAACAAATAAAAACATCAGAATGAGCGCATCAAAATAATAATAAGAAACAAAATTACCTGTTGTAGTTCTCCCAGAGCAAAAAAGGAAATTGTTTGGGCAATTTTTTCAACTAAAGGCAGATTCGCGACTTCTATTATAAAATTAAGAACGGGAATTTTTTCTGAAATGTAGTCGTATCCCTATACCTATACCTCTTCCTATTACATGTGCTAATCCGTAAAAGAAAAAAAAAAATCCAATAGCTTATCAGATATTTTCAAAGAAAAAAAGGCTAAAGATAAGCAAAATTGGGAAAACATCAGTGATTAATGAAGGAAGAACTCACCTGTGAAGGACTCGAAGGAGGCTTGTTCTGGTTTTTGGAGGCCATATGAATGATGATCCTGTGTGGGTTTTCTATTGAAGGGTATGTAGAGATAGAAAGAGAGTGAAGCCGAAAAGATAAACGGATGACAGTTTCAAAATTTTGGTGGGGCCATGGTTAATTGCAATTGAAGGCAGAACTGTGTCCTTGCTTTGAATTGCAGTAATCACTAATCACAGAACAATAATCACTAATCACAGAACAATAGAACACAAAGACGATGAAGGAGTAAAAAATTACACACAACAGAAAATCAATTGTCTAACCTAATTTAAATATCGGAAAGGAAATGCAGTAACTTTGTTTCAATTTGGGTATAATTTTGACTCTCTATCGTGGATTTGCTTGGTAACTTCTGTAAATGTGGGGTTAGGGTTTGTAGATCCGGTTAGAAAGGGACAATGGGGCGAAAGTGGGGAGGGGGGGTGAGGATGAGGTTTTGAAAATTTTCAAAATGGAAATCCGGCGGCATTGTGAAAGAGCGTTGTAAATGTCTCTTGACCATTATGCCCCTGCCGAGATTCTATTTTCCAAAATACTCCATTATAAAATTTCGATAATTTTTCGTCCTGCTAAGGACTTGTTTGGTACAAATTAAAATCAGATTTTAATCTAAATCAAAGTCAAACAATTAATATTAATCACATTTTTCATGGTCCCACAACTTTTCAACCACACATTTCAAAAATTTCTATTTCAATTTACTAAAAATCTAATTTTAATCATCACCAAACACCCCCTAAGACAGCCTTGAACAGTATTAAGAGTCTGTTTGGGATGATGAATACGAAAACATTTGTTAATGACGTATGATATAGATAGAATTCCACTTATTATTAAAATTATGCGAATGATTTTAACATTTAATAACTGAATTTTATAACAATATGTATATTAGAAACGACGATGACGCTATTTTGAATGAGTTTGATTGGTTTTTATTTAAAATATAAAAAAAATTAACAAGTTTTTATGACTCTACAAATATTTTATTTGGAGTGTACTATCTCACTAGCTGTATTATATTTGAACGTCTTTATATCTTTGCAAGGGCTTTTCATAAGTATAAAAATGATCCCGATTTTAGTAAAATTATATTTTTTATGGAATTAAAGCTTAGAAAATATTGAAAAATTTGCCTATGTTATTTCCTTTAACATGTATCATGGACTCACAATACAATTTATCACATACTAAATATGTAATTGATCATATTTTAAAAGCTTTAACTTTTAACACACATATCACTCATAAAAATTTAGAACAAATTTTATATGAAATGTATGAATTATGTGCACAACGAATATATACAAATATTAGTCAGGCACCATTTGCACCTACTCTTCCCGTTAATATTAAAGTTCAAATATTAAATTTATTTGAAGACATTAATATGCAAAAATATGATGCAATAGGTTCTTCAAGTAGTAGTATATCTACTGCATATAAGCAAACATCGGACGCAAGTCCAAATGTATTGCATGCTGAATTACCTAATTACTTTATCATCGTGTACCTAATAATGCATCAATTAAAAAAAGTTCTGTAGAAGTAATTGACTTCTAGCGAAAGTACAAACGATGATGATCAATTATTTCTGTAATTACAAAAGATCTACTAACATCTTCTATTAGCACTGTAATTTCGAAATCTGCTTTTAATACAGGTAAGAGGGTTTTATATGAGATCGGGAGTCGACTGAAAATAGATATTTAGAAGTATTAATGTGTGTGAATGATTGACAAGACCATCATTTTCGAATGCAAGATAAATATGTCGAAATTATATATCGTCGGTAAGTGATATTTAATTTAATTATATTAATAAATTTGTTATTTTATAATATTGTTTTTAATTTATTTTTATTTTTATTTTTTAAAAAAAATCGTACACGTAACAAGTTCTTCGTGTATAATTTTTAACTTTGTCTACTCGAAATTTAAGTAGTCAATTTCAAATTCGGATAAAGGAATAGCGTTTTATCTAATACATAGGCATTGATCAAGGCTAGAGAGAAATCCGTTTATAGGGTTGGTGTCATTATTACTTTAATTTGGCTTTGGAAAACTTTTCCATCCGCCTCAATAAAGGTGAGTTTTTGTTGGTATATCCATTTATTTCTTGGTGTTGTGTACCATTTCCAAGTCCCCTTCAAGAGGCTTCTTCTTTAGCTCATGTTGGTCAAATTTGATACATCCCACTTTCCATCCATCCATGATCCATGGATATATTTAAATGTGTGTGTTGTTAAACTTCTTGGATAAGACTGTTTATGTTGCTTTCCAACTCAAAGTGGCCTTTTTCACCTAATAAGTGACTGCATTTCTTTTCTTTAAGTTGTTTGATGTACACCTCTTGCCTTTTGAAGGTGAACAATACTTTTTTTTTGTGGGTTATTGTATATCATGATTAGTACACAATATTATACGGTAACGGAATTATGAACAAAGCCTTAGTCTCTGTTTGACAAAGTTTTTTCTAGACTTTAAGTTGATCAAACTTTATTTTTAATGGATTTGCAACTTATATTCATTTTTTATAACACATTTCATGGGACCACCAATTTATAATCTTAAAAAGCTTTGTCAAACAAGAATAATTTTTCCTTCTTTAGCCCGTGTTTGGTTGAGAATTTTTTATAAAAGATTTTGCAAAAAGTGATTTTTTTGAATAATGTATGATTAAAAAGTAGAAAAAATTATAAGTTTACGCGTAAAATTATTTAATTAGGAGAACGTGATTGAAAATGAGTTTTAAAAATATGAGTTGCAGAGAATGAAAACCAAAGAGGGGGCTTAACATTGTCCATCTATGTTCTCGTTCAACACTTTTGTAGATTCTTGTAAAACTTGTCTTTAATTCATTTTATTTAAAAACTCGATATGTCAAAGAGTGATTAAATTCCCTTGTATTGCATATATCTACAAAACACAGATACCATAATTAGAACATTTATAAGAAACTCTCTTATTTTTGATGATCATGTTCTACTATTTAGAGAGTAAAAAAATTCTAAGTATTCTAATAGGCTGTTTATATTTAACACTTAATTTTACTACTCCATTTATTGTCTTTCCATATTTTTTATTTTACTAGATTCCTCCAAATTATTACATTATTTTCTTCCATTGAAAATTGAAATATTTTGAATGCATTTAATTATTGAGAGTGCGTTTGTCTCTCTAAATTTTAAGAAATCTCTTAAAACATAATTTTAAAGATTGACTCTTTAAAATAGTGAGAATTTTATATTTAAAAAGTTTCTTGGAATGTAGATATTTTGAGAATTATGAAAGATGAATTTTTGGGAATGTATAATTAAAAAATAAAGAAATTATGAATGTACGTGCAAAACTAATTTATTAGGAGAATATATGATTGAAAATGAGTCAATATTTGAGCCCTAATCTTTAACTCATTATTTTATTAGTAACATATGCCTATCAAAAAAATAAATATCAAAACTTCAAATTATCAATCATCGAATGAACTTGGAACTCTGATCCTACACATGATACATGATCGACACTGAGCACTACAACAGCTGGTGGGTTAGCCAAGCAGCAGCGTATCGTGCAATAAAATTTATTCACAAAAGTCCAAACTAATAAACAAAACAGTCATAATTTGAATACACAAACATCAAGTTCCGTACTCATACAAAATATTGTCTAATAACAATAATTCACTAAAATAAACAAATAAGTCACTGATAAAAGTTGAATTTTTTTGATTGATTCACTAATAAAAATTGAGATTGGTTTGAATTCTAGTTTTAGAACTGAAACCAAACCAAATCAGAATCAGAACCAAATGGTTGTTGGTTCTAAGAACTAAAAAAAATCAATTTTTTTGCAAAATCGAATTGAACGAAAAGATGAAAATGAGTGATAGATAAATATATAATTTAATGTATCCTACGAAATATAGGGATAAAAATGATTATCAATTATTAACAATTTATAAATAGTAGCCAAAAAAGGGCAGTAAAATGGTTCTTGCGTCTTATGATAAACTCATTATGAAAATTGGAGGGTGAGAATACCAATTAAAATTCATGATGAAAATGGTTTTGCTGTCTCTACTAGATACCGAATGAAGACAAGGTGCAAGATTCATGAATTACTTTCTCTAATTCGGGAGATGACGAAACCGGATATATGTTTTTGTTTTAGCCCTCGTTTTACCTCATTATTTTTCATTAAATTATAATTTATTTATTCTTTCTTCTTATCAACTACACGTTCTTTAATAAATAATATTACACGTAAACTCAAAAACTTTTCATTCTTTTTCAATAACACATTCTTCAAAAAATTATTATTCATCTCATTATAGTGTGGAATAATGAGGGCCAAATAGATGCTATTTGTGTTCATTTTTATTAGAGATAATTACAGCAGCGGTACCAAATCTTTCATTTAGTAGCAGACTTTGTCCAAATCTTTAATTTGTGCCACCAACAGTACCAAACCTTTCATTTTTGCTACCAACAGTACTAAAAATTTCAAAATGTCCGCAACTGAAGTCCAAATGAATGGTTTCTATTAGTTTGACCGTTAGTTTATCAGATAATTGACTTTAACAATAATGTTGATTGATTTTAAAAGGTTGAAATGGTAATTTACATTTTTAATAATAAAATAATTAAAATTTGAAACGCATTCCACATTCTTCTTCTTCACCCACCCCCACCCTAAAACTATAAATCTGAGAAATCAACATCTTCTATTGCCCAACTACGTAGATCTACGAAGACTGGATTTGGACTTAACAACCGATCAAAAATGGAGCTCCTCGTTAAAAATATGGATTTCCTCGTCCGCCGAAAAGACATATTGAAAAGGGCTTAAGGATTTTCTATATGACGTCTAAACAAGTTTCTGGTAAGGTCCATTTCTTGCTGCTAATTTGTGATGGTTCTTGTAGCGGTTGTTGTAGCATGTGTGTGGGTGGATTGCGATCGTCGGCATAGTGAAGGTGGGTGGATTTTGGTTCGTTTGGTTGGGGTTGGGTGAGGGAAGGTGTGGGTAAGTGTGGAGGGTGGGAAGAAGATGAACTATTTCAAATGAAGTTTTGGGTTTCTGATTCCATGATCAATCAAGACGAAGTTTTAGGCTAAATGCACAGACAGAGTTCCTTAGAGCCACTGCCATTGTAGCAGAGCGTACATCAGTTCTCGAGGCTCCATTCCCGAGCTTGTTGAAGCATTCTCGAAGTTCCAAACCCAAATTTACAGATTTAGGAGTGGGGTGGGCGGAAAGAAGAATGTGGAATTAGTTTTTAATTTTGATTATTTTATTATTAAAAAATTTAAAATTACCATTTTAACATTTTAAAATCAGTCAA
>CAIGRB010104467.1:0-12096 GCA_903798255.1 Fraxinus quadrangulata | reverse complement strand
GGTAAAGTATCAATACATGAAGGATGTTATTTCATGAATAAACAAACTTCTTTACCTTTCTTTAGAGGATGAAATGAGCATCATCATCATCCTACAAAAGTCGAGAAGTTGAAGTTGGTCATTTGCGGCTAGGGGTACCTTTGACTGCAGTAGCCTTGGAAGACGAAGAAGCAGGTGGAAGAATAGGGCTTTTAGCGCGAACAGGCGATGAATGATTCCTAATGGATACAGAGGTGGCAAGAATGGGAGAAGGAGAAGAAGTATTTGGCTAATCCAATAAATAGAAGGCACGATTAGCATCAGTAGAAAATAATCTACGTTTTACTGAAAGCCAGAATTGGTCGAAAAGATGGTGTATGATAGAAGTGGGATTAAAAGGAGCCAAGGAGAAATATTTGGCCAAAAGATTATTACGAACATCAATGTTTTGTACCTCGATTTTATTGACAATATAAAAATACTCTTTTAAGTTCCTAGAATAGCAAGGAAGAACATGCCACATTTGGCCAAAGCCAAGCTGGCGAGCAAAGAACTCGGGAGCATATATCTCAACCCCTGCCTTAGCATTAGTTCCTGTGACGATGTCATAGACCAATTCTCGTCCGATCAAACATTGCACCCAAATGGACAAAAAAGTGTTCACCTCCGTTAGAGTAGAAAGAGGCCACACGTAAACAAGGATTTGATGAGAAGAAAAAGGAAAAAATGAAGATATTGAATTCAAATTATAAAAGAATCTGAAAATGTCCCTACTGGACATATTTACAGAGCCTAATCTATGAATGAATAGCCCATAGTAGCTAACTACTCGAGGGGGAGATGGTGGGGCTCCAAATTGTGAAAAATAGGCTCTCAACCACAATTGACCAAGTCAAAGAGGCACACTGCCAGTGGAAGACTCACCACTCTTTAATTGAAATTGAAGAGAAGTCATATCCCTATAAAATGCAGCTAAAAAGAATGAGAACAAATTTAAAGACAGGTCGCGCGCTAACTCATGCGATATGTACAGATAACTCATGGAAGGTTTCAAACTGGGGATACAAAGAACATATTTACAAAGCCAGACTTGAAGGAAAGCAACACGTTCAGAGTGAGTAGGCTCAGAAGTGGAAGCAGTATAAAGGCTTTGCATGCTCGAATAAGATTTAGTGAGCTTCTATTCAAATTTCGGAGCAGCATTGGAGAGTAAAATGCCAGGGAAGATGGCATCGCCCAAGGACGAGAGATTAACTAAGGCCCCAACATCCCTTAGAGTAATAGACATTGGACCAAGAGAGAAAATAAACGTATTATATTTAGACGATCAAAAACTTAGAGCCATTGGAAAAAGCACTGAGTAATCTTCAATAATTCCAAAATTTTAGCACGATCAAAAAGTGCTTTGGTGGGACCATGATTCACCAAACGTGCATGCCATCTACAAAAATTAGAATCAATTTTGGGCCAAGTGCGAATACCTCTATCGCGAATCAGCTTCAGCGGCAAGGAGTTCAGAAAAGGAAGGTCTTCAGTGCAAGAGAATAACTGACCCGTTCGATCGATTCAGTATCATTAAATGACGGGCCGAGATAAAACTCTTGAAGATCAAGATTGGCTTGCGATAGAAAGTTTGAGTTTATGTACAATCGAGTAAGAAGATTTTTAAAGTCCTCGAAACTAAAGGAATCATCGGAAGGGGTTGTTGAAGTTGCCATTTGGTAAGAAATAGGAACGTCGTGAAAGGTTCTTGAGAAGCGTAGTGAAGAAGCAAGACGATGAACAATGATCTTTATAGAACACACGATGAACAGATGTGAAAATAATGGGGCGATGAAGTGGCATGTCTTTCGGGTTTATAAGAGTTTGTAACGTTGCACATTTTCAGGTTGTAGAATGAAATAATGATTGAAATTCTTGAAATTTCAAATATCGTCGAAAAATACAAGGGAAGAATATGGTAAAAGTTAATAATCGACATTAATTTTGCCATATTAGGGGGTAATTATTGACACACAAAAAGTGTAGCCCAAATTTAAATAGCCCAAGGGATGAAGCCCAATTCAGAAGTCCAGAACAAAGGCCCTAAAGGAATCATTAATAAATGCAAAAGAGGCCCCCATGACAAAGTAATGTCATCACCCAAGCTGACAAGTCGCTCAAAATCTGAGCCAATGGAATGTCTTGCGGTCGCCCAGGATGAATGAGCCTGTTCTCATCCAAACCTTTGAATTGCCCAGAATCTTAGCAAACATGAGACATCATAGCCAGCCCAAAACAGCCGTTATTGAAGCAGTTATTGAATAATCCAATCATGCCCCACGATCCAAGGATCCTAGTTGCGGGCGGTTGAAAAACATTAATTGTGGTGACAATTAGAGATGACAGTTTCACGACAAATTAGCTATCATGAAGAAAGTGGGTAGTTATAGAACACCAAGTAGTTTTTCGCAAAGAAACTATCAAAGGAGTATAAAAGGAAGAGAAGACATAGAAGAAAAGCCCCCGAATCAAACACTCTTGAATATGTAATTTCAATTTCTTAGTTTAACTTTAAAATTCTTCTTTCAGTATTCGTGCACTTACGCTCCTTGGAGGCATTCTGTTTTATTTTCGAATTTTAAATCTTTGCCAAAGAAAACACCCCTTTTTGGGACTTTGTCTCAAGAAGTTTGTTCCTTACACAATCGTCTGAACTTTTTTAATTGTTAATGACCATCTGTGCGAAACAACACCTTATGAACTTTTTTCTAAGTTCACGGAACAATAACTCATCCAAATAGGATAGAGGAAAACCTAGTTGCTAATCGCTTTGGGCAATAGGTGTCTGAAAGGCTGCTAAAATTTACTCATTCAATTACCAAATATTATTAAACCTTTAAAATGTCCATGGCAGATGATAAGGACCTTAGTACTTAATTATACCTATAATGCAAGTTAAGTTTTTTTCTCGTATGATGAAACTTGCAAACATATACAAAAATAGCTTCTAGAGAAACTTGTAAAAGCTTTTACAACTCACTTGGCGCCCTGAGGCACCACATTCAAAATACAAATGAATGTGGAACAGAGAACTAGAAACTTAGCTTCGATATAAATGGCTGTAATATTCTCATAGTTAGGAGCTGTCTATTCATAGTTAATTGGCAGAAGTATGCTCGTACATTTTCTCTCCGCTTCATAATTAGTTTGGAACTTCTGTTTAAGCAGATCAGGTGGATACTTCTGTTTTCGTTGAAGATCGTGTGTAAAAATTTATTAACATTTTGAAATATTGTTTTGTACATGCATTATGAAATTTTGCTTCTTTAATATTATTTTGAATAACTAGTTGGTTATTCCAATGCCACCAGTGAAGAAGCCACCGCTCCCAGGCCGTATGACTAGTCCTATCACGCAACTGATCACTGTACCTAGCGCTGAGCTTGAACCTATAATGCAGCCTGCAATTGCCACCCACCCTACACCAGCCGCTGCGCCCACGGAGACAGGTAATTCTATTTATTCAGTTCCAAATTCTGTTTTTTTCTTTATTAATAACATCATATTCTTTTAACACGTGGTGCCACCACTCAAGCATTGGCATCACGATCGTACTCGTGGCATAGGTTCATCCCATATAGTCAAGGTCACTCATAGGAAGCTGAAAATCTTTCATGAAGACAGTAATGGGCAACCTACTAGTCTTAATCCTAGTCGGTTTGTATATGTGATAGGAGCTGGTGTCTGAGTATTTGCACCTTTCCACAAGGTCTTTTGGAAATAGGTGATTGAATATGAAAAGTCCCCTATTTATGACAAAGTGGAGGTAATGTTAAAACAAGACTTCTTAAACTACACTCATGTTTTGGTTGCTTATAAAGAGAACTTCTTGAAGAACTAAAAAATAATAAAGTTTTGCGCACAATAATAAAGTTGACTGTACAAATTTGTAAGGTGTTTAATCTCTTTCAAATGGGGAATTTTTTATTTTTGTTGGTTACATTATTTGTGCTTACATATTTTATATTAATTGTCGCATATGTTAAGTCCATAAAATTTAAAATTAGATACAAACTTATTGTATATGTCAAACCGTCCTTAAACATGATTTTTGTCCATCAAACTACTCCCATTTTCGGCCCAAGTTATTTTAGTTCCTTTTCATACCTATCAGGTCCTCAAGATGATTTTTAACACTGGGCACACTGGGCACTCTATTTGAATATACCATTCACCCACTAAGTGCCTAACCACTCCCTACTTCACTTACCGTTTCGAACTCCCATTTTGTTAACTACTTAAAACCGCCATTTTCGTTTCATTTGGAAAGTTAATCTGTAGCCACGTCTTATCTCACAAATCCACCATTTATACCTATAAAATTTCACTTACCATTTTAACTTCCATTTTGGTCAACTACCAACCGCCACTTTCACTTGTATTTGAAAAATGTTAACCTCTAACTCTTGTAGTCATGTTTTCTCTAACAAACCACCATACATGCACATAAATTTCAGTTGCCTTTTTTTCCATAGACTGAAAACACATTTGAATCTGGAAATTATCTGTAGGCTAGAAGCTATCAGTTTTATTTCCCTTGTCATTTTCAGCATTCCTGGTCGTACGGAGTCATTCTGGAAGGAACTAGATTACGTCAAGAATGCCTGGAAGCACAGGCAGGAACTGAAGGTCGAGGATGCTGGCATTGCTGCATTGTTCAGCCTCGAGTGCTTTGCATGGTTTTGTGTTGGGAGATTGTGGGAAGAGGATTTACATTCACTGGTTACTAATCCCTGAAACAACCATTTTGGTAAAAATGATGTTTTGCCAATTGGTCATTGATCATCATTATGAGAATTTGAGTCGTACGTGCAAGATTTTATTTTCTAACATTTTATGTAGCAGAACAATCGATGATTAACACTCGATTGCCTCAATAATTAGAATATCTATTAAATTTCTCTTTAGTAGAGTGGCTTAGAGCTGAACATTGTAATAGAATTGTGATTCCTGTTCCAAGGATTTTGCTACTTGTGATGAATGCAATTGTTTACGTGTACTCGAGTCCGAGCAACATAGGTTATATGTCCTAATTTTTCTTCCTTGTGTGTTCATATTAATAAATATTTTGTAGGAATATTTCAGGGTTGTTACAAAGCAATCGTCACAGTAACTGATTAGACATATGGGATAATTCTTTGGTTAAAATTGGGTTATGCCACATCATTGTTTTCCGCTACTAGAGTCTGTTATTTTCAACATTTCTAGTAAACCTTCACCTGGAAGTGAGTGTGTTTGAAATATTCACTTCGATTTCTATTAATGCTCAATCATAGAATTATTTTTTTATTTTTTGTTATTTTTCAGGTTTTACAAATATAAAATGTCACGAGAAGTTCAAGAGGTGCCAAAAAAAAAAAAAAATTGCAGAAATCTGGGAAGGTTTGTTTCTCCAATGCCTGTCCATATGATACAGTTGTGCCTACCATGGGACAAGGTATGAACATGGCCATCTTATTTAGCCAGTTTGGTAACTCAAAGCTTGAACTATAATAGGTTACTTCAAATTTTGGGATAACATATATTCAGATTCGTTCTTTTTCCAATTGAAATGACTGTAGACCCATTTTTATGAAATATACAAAGAATTTGTTGAATTTTTGGGAAGGTTTGTCCCCATAGATATTGTAATTCTGCAATTTGAACATTAAGAGAGATTTATTTTATTTCCTTATCTTCTCTTCCTTTTTGTTTGAGGCTTTATGGTACCTTCATGACTTTCTGAATATGATAAGCTCTAAACCTCTTTTCCTGTTTGTTCGGTAGCCCTTTTTTTTTCTTTTTGTTCTTGTTTGCTGTGGATATTTCAAGTAGTAGTTTAAATTTGGATTCAAAACTTAAAACATAGTTCTTTAGATTTCTCGTCTAATCATGGGGGTATGCTTGCTCTCTCTTGACATGTTATGTATTAAACACTTATATGTGGCACTCTTGTCTCCAACATTTTAACACTGTGTAAGCGATATCCTCACGCGAGGGAAAATGTTTGTTTAGGCCTTAGATATTCATGCGACACTCATGTAATGTGACTGAAAGGATAAAATTACTAAAAAGAAGATAAAAAAGGAGGTAGACAAGGAGAAAGAAAAAACACTTCTAAAATACATTCAAGACTTCTAGAGAATTCAACTTGTAAACTTAGAAAATTCCAACTAAATTTAATCTCCACAGAATCACGGAATCGTCATATAATACGTAGAGAAAACATTGCATTAAACTGTTAAATTTAAAACTTCTATTAAGCAAGTAGCTGAAATCTGATATTCTTCAATGCTACAACAACTTCTTTCATGTTCACCCTCTCACTGGCACTATCCATGGAGCAATTTAAAGCAAGTTCCATTACAGATGAAAAGCATTTCAACTTTTTTGTGTTGTGTTCTTCTAGCCCGAACAAGTTCGAGTCTATAATCCGAGTTATTGCATTGGGCATAGAATCATTGATCCAGCTCCTTTGGATTAAATCTCCAGAAAACTTTTCATCGGTTGGTTTCATTCGTGTAAATACTTCCATTAACATGATGCCATAGCTATAAACATCACATCTTATTGACACTGATCCTTCCAATCCATACTCTACACAAATATTACGAAATTCATTAGCAGTATTATATTTGGTGTTGCACATTATTAGAAATATATATAAGTTGTATTACACGTGTCAACGCCCATATGGGAGCGGATTGCCGATGGATGGAGGCGGCTGCATCTATTGTAGTCTACAATATATCTAAAACTTTCTAACGCATTACTATGTTTTTGTTTTTGCTAACAATGAATACGAATATTAACCATTTGAACTACCCTTATTCGGTCTAATCTAGTGGACCAAACGTACCCTAAATGGTCAAGAGAAAAGATTGGAGTAAAAGATAGGAGCTTTACCTGGTGCAATGTAACCCAATGTTCCCAGGGTTGAAGTGTATGCATTGTTTTCTCCTTCACCCAATAACTTAGAAATTCCAAAATCGCTTAAGTGGGCAACCATATCTTCATCCAGCAGAACATTACTTGGCTTCAAATCACAGTGAACAATAGGTGTTGAGTAGCCATAGTGCAGATATTCCAATGCATATGCTACGTCTATCACTATGTTAATTCTTTGCAAAATATCCAACACATATTCGTCTGAATACAACCACTTCTCAAGGCTTCCATTGGACAAGTACTCAAGCACCAAGGCCTTGAAATCTGGATTGGAGCAAGTACTAATGACTTTGCACAAATTCCTATGGCGAAAGTTTCGTAATACTTCACATTCTACATCAAAACTCTTGAATGCATTTTGTTGTTGCAAATTGAAAACCTTCACTGCGACATCCCTTCCATTATTGAGAGTCCCTCTATAGACAGAGCCTAAACTCCCAGTCCCAAGCAAATGGCTCTCACTATACCCTTCAGTTGCTTGCAAAAGTTCATAATACGAGACCCTTAGAGTTGTGCCAGATGCAAAGTCTACTCTATTTTCCACCAAATTTTTCCGTTGGTATCTTCCAATTGCATATGCGAAGGCTATGACGATCAAAATTAGTACTGTAATCCCCAACAAAGAAAATACAACTGCAAGTATCGCTTTTCTTCTCTTTTGTCTATCAGTAGGACATGATGGAAGACCATATATAGGATCACCACATAATCCCTCATTAGACATGAAGGATTTACTTGAAAAGTTTTTGAAAGGACCACCAGAAGGAACCTCACCACTTAAATCATTGAAAGATACGTCCAAGTACGTGAGATGCACAAGTGCCTCCAAGGACTTGGGGACATTACCAGAAAGATTGTTGTCAGATAGATCTAGTTGCTCCAAGTTCAGCATCTTACCCACCGACTCCGGAATAGATCCTCGCAGTGCATTATGTGCTAAGGAAAGATTACTCAAGGTCTGTAAATCTCCAATTGTGCTTGGAATACTACCAGATAATCGGTTTACTGATAGATCAATACGAATTGCGACCTTCAGGTTCCCAATTTCTTGACGTAGAGAGCCACTCAAAATATTTGTAGATAGATTCAAATCCAGAAGATCCTTCTGGAGCCATAGGCCTGCAGGTATGGTGGTAGTCAATCTGTTGGTATTGATATATAGATACCTTAGTGTAGTAATATTCCCTATGCACCCTGGAATAGCACCTGTTATTTGATTTTGTGACAATGTCAGTTTATATAAATTGTGAAGTTCACAGAGGGAGTCCGGGATAAATCCACTTATTTTATTGTAATCAAGAGATAATCCTTGAAGCTTTTGCAAATTCACCAAGCTTGCTGGAATTGATCCTGTCAACTCATTGCCATACAGACTTAACTTTATCAAACTGGTGAGATTTCCAATTTCATTTGGGATGCTACCTCTGAGACCACAATTATAACCATAAAGATATTGAAGAGAAGTAGAAAGATTTCCAACTGAAACTGGAAGAATGCCATTCAAAGGATTGTTGCTAAAACCCAATACTGTTAAATATCTACAGTTTGTCAATGAAGTGATGAAGTTCAATTCTGGAGATTCACTAATGAAATTGTTTCCAGCTCAAATTCCCGAGAAAGTTTGGAATAGGTCCATTTAAGCTATTGTCTTCCAAATGAAGATGCTTCAAGTTGTAAAGAGTACCAAGCTCTTGTGGGATTACACCTACAATGTTACAAAGTGCTCAAACTTTAAAAGAAACAACATTCTTTAAATTTCTGTTTAAAAATACGAAGGACAAATGCAAAAGTTGTTTTGAATCTAAGTAAAAGTTACCAGATAGGTTGCATTGATTAATCTCAATAAATTGCAATGATGAAATGTTAAAGATACTGGCTGGTATAGAGCCATTAAGAAAATTAAATCCCATGCTCAACTCCTTGAGGTTCTCCAGATTACCCAACTCACGTGGAATTGCCCCTGTGAAATCGTTAAAACAGAACGATAGCCTACAATTACCAAAAATGTTAATGTGAATAACATCAATAATTCAGTGAATGCAGATTTTTTCAAACAAAAAATTATAGTACTAATTCAACATAAATCGTGATTCGTTTACCAGACAAATCATTAGAAGCTAGATATAACTTCTGAAGCGTCCTTATTCTTCCAATTTCTCCTGGAATGGATCCACTAAATTTGTTGAATGACAAAGAAAGGATCTGAAGTTGTAAACATTCTGATAGATTGGAAGGAATTTCACCACCCAATTCATTTTCAGATAGATAAAGCCCTTGGAGTCTAGGGAAGCCAAGGCATATTTGAAGAGGGAGATTATCAGTTAAGTTATTCCCTGTAAAAGCAAGAATTTCCATTGTCGATATGTTGGAAACCTGCGATGGTATTACACCAGTGAGTCTGTTATATTGTAATTTAAGTGTTTTCAAGTTGTGAAGATTTCCAATATCTTCCGGGATTTTCCCTTGTAGAGGATTGAAAGAGAGATCCAAATACTGGAGCAAGGATACATTAGAGAGAGAAGGTGGGATGAAACCTGTAAAACTGTTTTCTCTAAGATTTAAATCTTGTAATTTAGGTAAGAATTGAAACCATGAAGGAATTTCGCCACTGAAATTGTTGAAACTGAAGTGCATGATTTTTAACCGTCGGAGTTGAATCAGTTCTTGAGGAACACTACCATGAAAATAGTTTCTGCTTAAGTTTATAGAAACTAGGAAGGATAGATTTCCCAATTGGGAAGGTATCTTTCCAGTAAGATTCATGCTAGAAATATCCAAGGCAATCACTCTTTGGTGGCGAAGACCACAAGTAACTCCAATCCAGACACAAACAGTAGTAGAAATCGACCAATTTTTCGATAAAATGTGTGAAGGATCTAAATTTATGTGGGCTTTGAAGTTGAGAAGAGAAGATTGATCAGAAGTAATATTTGTTGTTGCCATGGCTTTGCAGGCCACTAGACACTGTACCAGCAAAATTGTAGGAAAAAAGTAATTAGCCTTCTGCATGACACTTTTTCTTGCTGCAGCTAACAATGTTGGATTGGAAGTATAAATACTAGAATATTTACATAAATTTTATTTTAGAAGTAGTTAGACTTCCGTTTGCCTAGTGCGTCCCCAAGATATCAAAGTCAACTAATAATCAAGTTCATGTTTCTTTAAAACTTTTTTATTTTTTTATTTTTGTTTTCAAATTCATTTTGAACCACGTAATCTCTCGATAAAATAAGAGATAATTGTAGCAACAACTCCAAAACTTTCAAATCTTTCCAAGTTTTACACTAACATTGCATTTATTGCACCCATGAACCTAAATCTTTCAACTACATGATTAAAAAACTGCCACGTGTTTTAAAATGGACCAATAAAGGGGGATTCAAAATCATAGTGCGTGTTGTAATCGATTTTACAAACGCTTCATAGTTGCTCATTAGTTTAGTTAGATAATTAGTTATAAAATCACAATTCGCAAATTGACTATTTGATTAAAGCAGAGATGTTCTCCTGCTCACAATGGACAAGAGAACAGTTTGCTCACCGCTGATGTGGCGGTGCCACTTCAACGATTCATTGATTATGTTTTCCCACCTTTCCCCTTTTTTATCCATCCCCAACACCCACACCCACTTCCCAAATATCACCTACCCCCTAATATATAATGATTTTCCTTTTTTTTTTTTTTTCAATTTTCAGGATTATTATGAAATGTCAAACGAAGTTGAAATATTGTATTCTTAATATCATTTTAATGTACTCACAGCCTACTTTTCGCCATCCTTAATGATGTGCGAAACCGTCAATTGTAACAAAAGTTACCACTCGTCGAAGTAGGCATTTTCAAAATATATAAATGATTTTTCTTATTTTTGAATCAATTTTCGAGATCATTACGGGATATCAAATGAAGTTGAAATATTGCATTCTTAATACCATTTCGAAGTCCTCACGGCCTACATTCTTCCATCCTTAATGATGTGCGAAACGGTCAATCGTAGCAAAAGTTACAACTCTTCGAATAAGCATTTCCAAAATATATAAATGATTTTTCTTATTTTTGAATCAAATTTGGAGGTCTTTACGGGATATCAAACGAAGTTGAAATATTGCATTTTTAATGCAATTTTGAAGTGCTCACAGCTTACTTTCTTCAATCCTTAACGATATGTGAAACGGCCAATCGTAGCAAAAGTTACCACTCGTCGAAGTAGGCATTTCTAAAATATATAAATTATTTTTTAATCAATTTTCGAAGTCATTACGGGATATTAAACGAAATTGAAATATTACATTCTTAATGTCATTTCAAAGTGCTCACGACCTACTTTCTTCCATCTTTAATGACGTGCGAAACTGCCAACCGTATCAAAAATTACCATGCGTCGAAGTAGGTCGTTCCATATTATTTATATTTTTTTGACTTAGCTTTCCCTCCCACTATTATTTAAATTTTTCCATTTATTTTGTTCCTTTAGAAAATTGAAAACTAATTTCCTTCTATCTATGACATGGACCCACGGCCTGTCCTTTTTCTCATCAATCACCATGCTGGTAGAATATTTGTTAATTATACAAAAATAATATTTAAATACTACAAACTTCAGATGGGACGTATAACCTGACCTCCAACCAACGAAATATAGTTCAAAAGACCTAACCAATCGAGGAGTTCAAAATGATCAAATTTATATCTTATGAGCATTTTTTTATACTTCATGTCACCATATGCCTGATAATAAATTTAGGGAGGCTCTTCAATTACTATCTTTTATGCCCTCCTCTAAGTATGTTAGTATAGGTCAATTCAAAATGTCATGTACGCCCATCCCTTTGCACATCAATAAGTGGCGTGCATCAGGGAAGGATGCATAGGGTGGCTTGGGGGTCACGTGACCCCCCAACTTCGCTTCCAATATTTTTTTTTTCACCATTAAATTTTCTATATTTTTGTTTCAATTTTCGAAATCATTATGGGATGTGAAACGAAATCGAAATATCGCATTCTGAATACCATTTCGAAGTGTCCACACAAGCTCCTATGGTGGAGATGCAAAACTATGGTGGCGAACGAAGTATGCTGATATTCAGGCCAACAGGGTCCGAATATATTCTTAAGATCTCCTTAAGGAAGTAATCAGATCTCAATTT
>CAIGRB010104412.1:72248-100423 GCA_903798255.1 Fraxinus quadrangulata | reverse complement strand
AAGTAGGCTAGTTTTCTCCTTTATTTTATTTTTTCTTTTTCATTCTCTTTGAATCAATAATCTTTCAATATGGAAAGCATTCCTTTTTATAATTAGTTAGATATTTAATTTTACTTAGCACTGTATTGGTTCCATTTCTATCTATGAAATGTAGCTTTTCCATTTAGTTCACTTTTAGAAACATATTACTTTTAAATTCTTTCTTGAATTGTACAATCTAGGGGTCAAACAAGTAGGAAATAGTAGATTTTCTATGGAGTATTTAGAAAATATCAAGAGATATCCGAGCTAGATTATATGATTGCAAACATTAATAGTTGTTCCAAATATTGCAATTCACTTATGAGAATGACATATAAGGAGACAGAGGAGAGGTAGACTAATCATAATTTACTGTTTAATTCTTTTAACGAATATTTATGAAGGATCTTTATTCCAGATGTTTTTGTGGTGTCACTAGATAAGATCCGAAGAGCAACACGAGTTGCAGTAACTATCCTTGCTATTCCTTGCAGACATCATTTGCAAATAGTAGTATTTATGGTGGCTATTGCATTAGGCATTGCCTATGTTGATTATGAAACTTCTTATATTATTTCTTTTTATTTTACTTTTGAATGGTCGAATGAAAGTCTCTTGATCTGGGAAAGCAATGCAAAATTTTTTGGACATGAAAAAGTTTGCAAAATTTAAGCTTTCTTATGAACAAGTGTTCACTCGTGAGAAACTTTTGTTTGTTGGAAATTACATTTGGCTATATATATATGATATATCTTGTGTTTATGTGACACCTTTCCCTATTTGTCTTTCTTTTGGAATGTCAAGACAAAATTAACATACATGCTGGCTTGTTGTCCAGTTAAGAAGAATGCATATTACCAAGACCCTCCAAGGATCAAAGGCATGATCTTCTTGCAGAAGGTTATAATTAGGTGATCTAAAGTTATTTTTTTAAGTCCAGTGATGCTTCAGCAGTTGTAATATAGCCTTTAGAGTTTCAATTCTAGACTCCTTTTGCTGCCTAATGGGCTAGTAACTGTGCCGTCTTCCTCTTTTAATAAAGAGTCAAAATTATGAAACTCCTTTCTAGCATTGAGGATGTATTTAGCTTGTGATTTCAGCTATTTCATCTTCCTCTCCTCTGCATTCTCTATTTTTAGAACTATGGGGAATTCGTACATTTTGCAAGGTCCTTCAAGACCTCTTTACTTCTTTTATTTTTCAGTTCTCTTAGAAAAATCATGGTTGGTTCATCAATTTTAATTTATCAGTGAAAAACAAGGTCCTACAACAAAAATGATTACGAGAACTTTCACTCCAAACCTCTGGTGAAGTATATGTTGGCTATAAAGCAACTTTTGTTGATTTAAGGGGACAAACAATTTTTCACTTTGTCAACATGCAATCCATGCATTAAATTGGGCATTTAATGCTAAAGATTGAAATATTCTACAAAATCGGTATCTAATACGCTTTGCATTTTAATGAATAAAGTTCATATTTGTGCTAGATATTTGACGAATGTCTTTATATTTTATACTGTTCAACATATGAAATAAAAGTTACTTGTGCGATCATAAACAAAAGTCGTACATACTAGTGATGCATATCTATGACGCTTTAGATAAATCAACTTGAACAAGATACAAAGAGAGATTAGAGATGGTCCTTTCAACTTGATTAAGATCGAACCATTGTTAGTTTGTGATTCTTGTTTTGAAGGAAATATGATTAAGATTTTGGCAAAAGGACATAGAGCTAAAGAAGTATTGGAAATTCAGATACATTTACCTAATGGCTGTAAAAGTTAAATGAATTTCAGAAATTAAAAGAATATCAGACTAAAGTGGAGAAATATTTTGGTAAGAGTATGAAGGCACTTCGATCAAATCGAGATGATAGGTATCTCTCAAGATAATCAAGGACTAGACAAGAAATGAAATTGATTCTCAATTGAGTACGCTTGTTACACCCCCCAACAGAATGATATTTTAGAAAGAAAAAACATGTTAAGAATTCGAGGATGAGGCGATATGAAGTATAAATCGTACAATTGATAATCAAGAACAAGATGTAAAAGAAAAGCAAACAAGAAGAAGAAATTGATAGAGGAATCGAGTATTTTATTGACAATCAATAGAGAGAAAAATTACAACTTCTTGAACTTAAGGTCTAATAAACTGAATGAAGAGTCTACTATTTATAGGTGACATGTCCAAACTCTAGAATAAATCTAAAATATGGAAACTAGGTCAAAAATTGCGTAAAATCAAAAAATAAGGTAAAAGATCCGCGGCCTGTCGCTCGAGCGATAAGCAGGTGACGGGCTGTTGCCCAGCGACTGTTGGGTCTCTCAGCTCCAATTTTGTTCATCATGCTCGTACATCAGTCGAGTGATCATTCAACACTGTCAATCCACCTTTTTTCGTTCTTGGACCCTATTTTGATATCTTCAAGCCCAATACTCCACAACGCGAAACCCTAGACCCAATTTGGACCGGATTTGGGTCACAAAACCTAACAATCTCCACCTTGACACAAATTTCGGTGCAATAAACGAAGCTCCAAAATATTTCTACTTGGATAAATAAGTCCGACTGCAACAAATTTCAACTTGAACCAAAACTCTCCAACACTTGAAAATACTCTTCCACCATATCCAAACACGGATGCAAGTGAACCCAACCCCCAGGTTCCCAAAATTCACAACGAATTCAAAATTTACCAAATAGGGTCAAAACACACCCTGTAGCAGAATCACCACTAAATACTTTAACTGAAGGCCCCTGGCTAGACTCGTCATCTTCAACAACTCCAAAAATATGCACATCCGGATCAGCATCCTCGTACCTATCTTTAATGGATATCTCCCTAGTCGTTGAATACAATGGACCCGCAGACTGTGGTGCCGAAGCGAAATTACCCATATCCCCTATATATCCAGATCCAACTCCCACCGGTACTCTACCAAACTATATATCTACCACGGTGCCAAACCTGTACTAATGTTTCTTCACTAATTCTACCCATCCTTGCAAGATGTATAACTGGGACTTTTTTCGCTTCTCCAATACAACATGGACACCCTTTCAGACCTTCAACACTCCACCTGCACCAGAGAATGTGTACCCTCTTGATTCCTGGGTATTCAGCGAGATGATGTTCTTCTTCAAGTCTGGAATATGCCGAACTTGGCCAAATGTTCTGATTTTTCCATCTACCAACTTCAATCTGACTTTCTCAATACCAGCTACCTGACAAGATTCATTGTTTTCCATAACAATGGCACCTTGCGTCATCATTTCATATGATACAAACACATCTCTATTAGGGCTCATATGAAATGCACCAGCTATATCCAAAATCCACTCTTCGTTAAGCTTGGATTTCATGTCAAAAATAGTCAAAAGTTATCCATCACTTACATAGTTCTCTCCAATGTCTGCTTCACCTGAAGTCTCTGATTGCCTTCCATGATTTGCAGATGAATTGCCCTTACCCTGCTACTTCTCGCAATCTCTCTTGATGTGTCCTTTCTTCTTGTAGTAATAGCAGACCTTATTACTGAAATCCACCATCGACTTGCGCAATTCTCGATCACCACAAACCACAAGAGCTTCATCACCTCTGGAACTAGCTCCAACAAGATACTTCAGCTTCTCCTTTGAGAACAAAACATCATATGCTTCTTCAATGATGAGTGGGTCACGACTATACAGAATTGTGTCCCTAAACGACGAAAATGAACCAGGTAGCGAGCACAACAGGATTAAGGCCAAGACCTCTTCATCATATTTTACCTCTAACATCTCAAAATCAATGATAATCTCCTTAAACACAGCCAGATGATCTTCCGATGATCCACCTTCTGCCATGCAATGAGAATAAAGCCTCTGCTTCAAATGTAATTTGCTGGTCAGACTTTTGTCATGCATAATTGCTCCAGTTTCAACCATAATACAGCTGCTGTCTTCTCCTTCAAGACGTTCTGAAGAATGTTGTTAAATAGATGAAGATGAATCTGCGAAAGTGCCTTTCGATCCTTTCGTTGCTTCTCCTCTATTTTCCAAGTTGTGGACATCTTATCAAATCCCAACAAAGTATCATCAAAATCTATCAATACCAATATAGCTCTCATCTTCACTTGCCACAAAGAAAATCTTGTACTATGATCCAACAGCGAATTATCATACTTCATCGTAGCCATCGATAACAAAAAAAAATCCTCGAAATCAAATTTTAGCTATGCGGAATTACTGAACCTTGGCGTTGATACCACTCGTTAGGAATTCAAGAATGAGGCGATATGGTGCGATATGAAATATAGATCACACAATTGATAATAAGAACAAGATGTAAAAGAAAAGTAAATAAGAAGAAGAAATTGGCAGAGGAACCGAGTATTTTATTGACAATCCATAGAGAGAAAAATTACAATTTCTACAACTTAAGGTCTAATAAACTGAATGAAGAGTCTATTATTTATAGGAGACTTGTCCAAACCTTAGAATAAACCTAAAATATGGAAACTAGGTCAAAAATCGCGTAAAATTGGAAAATAAGGAAAAAGGTCTAGGGCTTGTCGCTCGAGCGATAGCTTCCTTGCTCCAATTTTGCTCATCTTGTAAGAGCGTGAGTTGAACGACTATCCAGCGCCGTCAATTCACCTTTTTCCTTCTTGGACCCTATTTTGGCATCTTCAATCCCAATACTCGAAAACATGAAACTCTAGACCCAATTTGGACTGGATTTAGGTCACAAAATCCAACAAAACATGACATTGTTAGGTAGGTTTAGGTTAATGACAAGTTTCACAACTCTACTTATCTAATTTTGGGATATACACTGGAGACAACAATTCATTATTCTTAACTTAGTTCCTTCTAAGTCTGTTCTCAATACTCTCTTGAAATTGTGGTATGGATGGAAGCCCATCTTACATCACATCTAAAATTTAAGGGTTTGGCTCATATGCTGAAAGAAAAGGTAAATAGTTGGAGTTACGTAAAAAATATGTATGTTTGTGGGATTCCCTAAAGGTACTAAGAGATATTATTTTCGTAGTCATCTAGATAGGAAGGTCATTATTCGAGCAAATACAACTTTCCAGCAGGGTATGTACTTTATTGAACGTTAGACCAAAAGTAAGATCGTGCTAAAAGAAATGAGTGGTAGCAATTTCACGCCATCGATTCTTTCATCATAGCCTAGGAGATTGACATCCCATAGTGTCAAGTATACTTAAGACTAGGTGATCTGATGGAAAAGATGAATTATCATCTGATCCAATATATCCCTAGAACGTTGAAGGTAAGGAGGTAATGACGTCACTTGATGATAAAGTTATCATTGACGAAAATGTATGATTCTAGATGATGCTATATAGTCCATGTTCAGTTACCATTTAGACAAAGTCAAGTGGTCATTAGTCCACCTTCTTGATAGTTGTTGGTTGTAGAGTTAAATCTGGTGATCTCCATAATACAAGTTGAAGTTTTGATTTCATATAAGGAGGTTATGGATGATGAGGATGAAACAATCCATCTATGGATTGAATCAATCTTCGAGATCTTAGAATGAAATAATCGATGAGGTGATTAAGACATTTGGTTTTGATCATAACTTCGATGGACCATTTATCTATAAGAAGATACAAGAAAATATTTTAATTTTTCTGGTGTTTAATGTTGATAATATTCTACTCATTTAGAATGATGTAGGAGCATTATCATCTACTAAAGCATGGTTGGCCCAACAGTTTCATATGAAGGACTTAGTAAAATTAGCTATATTCTAAGTTTCAGATCTTGTGAGATCAAAAGAACAAGATGATAGCTTTGTCCCCACCCTCACATGTTGACAATGTACAATAAGTAATGAACTCAAAAAAATTTGTTCATTGATGGACATTTAAAAGTTTACAAGGTACATTATTAAATTCTATGCAATCCTACAGATTTAACATATGTCATAAGTAAATCTTTAGGTATCGGTTTAGTAAGTGGATCAACTACCATACGATGCGTAAAATTATACTATAAAGTTACTTTTTTTCTTTGCTATGATATCTTATTCAAATTATATTTGGTATCAATGTATTTGGTTATGCTATGATACTTGGGATCCTTCGTTTATGTGATAACAACTTGACTATTGCAATAAATCAATGTAGGCCTCACAACATTGTTAGGGATGCTTAGATTATGAATGAATCTCCTTAACCAAACAACTTTTTATATTGCTAAAACACATGCTACAAATTTTGCTACCATTGTGGATAAGAAAATACATGTTTGTTTCTTGCTATTCGAAGAGATAGCACCATTATTAAGTAAGAATGCATATCCTAAAGTTGATTTGTAGCCATCTAGGTCCCTACCCTTGTCAACATCTCTATATCCTTTTGAGCATAAAGCATTCCCTTGATAGCACATGAAATGACTTGCAAAATCCTTTATATATCTCAATATCCTCTTAAAAAAGTTCGATACTCTCTTCCATGATTAGATGGATACTTGCTGACCAGATCAACGGTATAACAAATATCAAGATGAGTATACATCATAGCATACATCAAGTTCACAACTGTATTGGAGTATAGTACTATAGACATTTTTTTTCGTCAAGTGTCTTAAGATGCATACAAAGATTTAGGGTTTGACATTTCGATACAAGAATGCAGATGGAGTTACAATTCTCTATTTTGAAACATTCAAGAATATTCTTTATATATCGCTCTTGTGACACAACAAGAAGTTTCTTTGAATGATCTCTACGTATTTTAACGGGTATGGAATCTGCTTGACCCATATCTTTCATTTCAAAATTTGAGGACAATCATTTCTTAATAGTTTCAAACTACTCCTTATTTTTCCTAGCCAATAAGATGTCATCTGCGGAGATAGATAAAATAAAAAATTATCCATTGGACCTTTTTAGATAAATACAATAATCTTCATCCAATATGATGAAGTTCTAAGAGATTATTGCTTTATCAAATCTCAAGTACCACTGTCAAGAAACTGCTTCAGGGCATAGATGGATCTTTTCAATTTACAAACATTATTTTGTTGACATGTTTCAATGAAACCTACTAGTTATTGCATATAGATTTCTCTATTCATTCTTTGTTGAGAATGTTTTTAGGTCCATTTGATGTAGTTCTAAATCTAAACATATCTTATGTGTCCATTTTATTTTAGTCAAAAGTCAAGATTTCTTATTCAAGGTCAAAAGTTCGATTAGTCAAAGTCAAACACGGACTTAAATTGAAAATACTTATGGTTTAAGATGAATAAAACGAAAATTTAGGGATTACTTTTCTATTATTGGAAGTTAATGACTAAATTTTATATAAAACAAAGAATGAGGGACTTACCTTGCAATTTGGAGTTAGTTTTCCAATAATTAACACCAACTGAGACCGTTCGCTAAAATTATGTACTGCAAGTGCACCAATCGCTTTCAGATAATAAAGTGGACTTGTGAGTCCGGGTTGTCGATCCTTCAAAAAATGTTTATTTTTACTTACTCTAATCAGTTTAATTCTAACAAAGCAACACATACAAATTTTGGATTTTGTAAGTAAGGAAAATGACTAAAAACTTTACAAAAATAAGAAAACATAAAAATGGAGGAAATTTTGGAGGATAAAGTAGTTGGGATTAATGATTTCACTTAACCGTTTCTTAAATAATTTCTTCACAAATAGATTAACAAATTACTCATTTTGTATGTTAGACCCGATTTTTCGATTTTAGCTAATTATCTCTCTCTAGTGAAATTACCCATAATCGATTAGTCTAACTTACAATATCTCTATATTGATCAAAACCAAACAACCACATTAAATCTTCGTGAAAATAGCTCAATGGGTTACTTAGGGTTAAGGATAAGTCTTTATCCCCTACAAGAATCTTGTGTATTTATTATTTGGTCTAAAATGTACAATCTTTTCTCAAACATTATAAAAATCACTTAATACAATCATTCATTGGCCACGTAAATGATAATGCATGAAATATAATAGTAAATACACATATAAATAATCATTTTAATATTAAAAAACAAATATTGAAATTAATAAAACTAGGTTAGTTTCCCATCATAAATCCCAATATAAAAACTTAGCCCATTTTATATATATGACAAAAATGAGAAGATTCAGACAATATATTACAAATTAGAGAAAATAATGAAGAAAATACAAGATCCAAGATAAGACCTTTTTTGGTTGGATATGAGGGTTGTAGTGGCTTGATTGAGTTTCCCCCAAACTTTCTCCTAATTTTCTTGATATTTTTCTCCTTTAGGTGCCCTTGTTCTTGGCTCTATTTTCCCAAAACAAAAAAAAATGAAAAGAAAAGAGAAAGAATGAAAAGATAATGCCCTAGGATGGCTGAATTTTCCCTTTAAAAACAATCCCATTTTTTGAACTAGCACCATGGGGCTGATAAGTGGCGCCTAGGCGCTAGCTTTCAAGATAAAATTCAGGAACTTGGCGCCTAGGCACTAATACGTGGCACCTATGAGCTACATTTTCTTCCTTTTTTTTGCAGCTTAAGTTCCCAGTGTGCCGACCCCTCAACTTTGATCTTGTACATTTTGGTCCTCAAATTTTGACTTTTATTTTGATTATGCCCTTCAAATTTTGCATCCAAGGCAGTTCAACTTTTAGCATGTGTGCACTTTGATCGCCAAATTTATATTTTTAAACGTCTTTGGTCATTTTCTTCTCCTACAAAAGCAACAATTACACGATTGTGAGTCAAAATTTGCTCACTTCATCAATAATAAACTTATTTTAAGTGTCATATAAGTGAGTATAAACATACTTCAAATACCCCCAAAATTAAACTCTTGCTCGTCCTGAGCAAGATTATCCACTAGCACAATTGAGCAACATGGAACAAAGATCTAAAATATTAGATAACTTGCCAAAGATATCTATGAGTGTAAAATTATATAATCAATTCTCAAATATGCCTCCAAATAATGCTACCAAAAATAAATTGAGCTTATCCATATTTGATCGGTGTGTGTGTACATGGTCAATTTCAATCATCACCTAGACTCCGAAAAAATTGTAAAGAAGGAAAAATTTTCAAATTAGTGCCATCCCAAACCTTTATGGTCATATATGTACTTTCCCACTCATAAGATTCACATCCCCCAAATAGATATTCATTTTCTTTTCGCGGGGTGCATATCTAAAGGTCGTTTTCAAACTACTTTTTTTTTCTCGCTCTAGTTTGGATGGGCGTAACTGGTAATATCAATAATCTATTTATGTGGTGATTTTTGACTAATAGAGTACTTTGACATTATGATTAAACTAAGTAATTCAAAGCCACTAATTATCTAAGCCCCAATATCAAATATAATTGCACAATTCCTCTTAAATTTTTCAATGAAAGCTCATGATTGACCTCACACTTTAAAGATTTCTTCTCAATCCTCGTAATGAGATTTAGGTTAATAACTCCCCTTTTTAAAACCAAAGGGTACCGAGTTTCAAGATACCTTTGTGAATTTAATAACTTGAGTCAAAAAGGGTATGAAGTGAGACATAAGATTCAGAAAACATAGAGAGGGATGGAGCTAAAGCCTACTATGTAACGTCCCAAAATTTTATAGCGTAGAATTATTTACTGGTAATGATTTTGACCTAAGCATATTTTGATAATATTGAAATGTTGAGGGACTAAAGTGAAATAGTATTAAACTCAATTTTTTGGACCAAATAATTATATTTTGATAGGGCAAGTATAAGCATATTGATATTAGACTCATCGTGTAGATTGTAATTAATTAGGAGTTTTTTATTCAAGAAAAAGTTGTTTTGGATAAAATCATATCAGGTTAAATCCAATTAAAAGAATATAAGGTTAAATGAAATTTAAAGGAATTTGAAATATAATCTAAAATCTGTTTTCCTCCTTTTAGCCTAAACACGTGGGTTGATAATTATGAGTTTGATTATGATAAATATTAATTAAAATTTTAATTTTATAATGGTAATCGTTTTGTGATTTGGATAGAGTTTAATTGTAACATTAATTTGATAAACTTTAATAGTAATCATAATTCTATTACTCGAAAACAATTCTTATCCAAATTCCTTGTATTACACAGTTTTTCAATTCTAGTTGCATACAAAACTCAATTGAGAATTACAACTATAAATACTGCAAAAATTCCCATTATTTCACCACAGAAATTAAAGAGAGCATGGTAGAGTGAATAAGGGAAAAAGGTATAGAAAAATATTTAGAGAATTTTTAGTGAAAGATTTTTTTTTTCAACCTTTCAAAATCAAAGTAAGATACTTTTGTGTAAGTGGTTTGTTTCCGTATACTTTTATATTCAGTAATTTATGCATGAATTGTGAGTAGAACTTCGATTTCGACCTAACGAAATGTGCACTCTATTGGATTCTTTATAACCAAATGTGAAATATTTCGAGAATTCAAAATACTACTGATGAGTGTCTCGCTTGGTCATTGATATACTCCATAAGAAATGTGGTATGCATTGTATATTTTATTGTTATATAATTGTCTATAAAAACTGCACGTATCTCATTGGAAATTTTTAAATACTCACTCTTACAATAATTTTTCAGGTTAGTTTGAGTCGATTGGAATTGTGGCAGGATAGTGATGCAGACTGCCAAAAGAATTTGAAGAAATAAAATTACTAGGTTTTCTTTCCTTAATTGATTAATTAGTTTCATTTATATTCAAGGACTGGTTTATTTAAATAGTAGTTGGATATGTAAATTTCAAAAAATACAATTTTAATTGTTTAGTTTAAATTCGTGGATATATGATATTTTAATTAAATAAATATATTTTTATGGTTCCTCCTTTAATAAAAAGAAAAGTAAGTTTTTGGTAACACTTCAAGATTTATTAAAATTTGGGGTGTTACATATTACAAACTAGATCACCTATAATGAAAACTCAACCTTGCGACTAGAGATCCCACGAACAAGGTTCAATGGGACAACAAAGTTATTGGAATGGTCTGTGGGGGATACTAAATTGGATTTATTCCAAACCCCTCCCTATAATGTGTAATATCAACTGTATTGATTAGAGGATGAGTTAATGCTCTTAATGCTTACTATAGTTGTTACTTAGTGGGGGTGTTTAGATACAGTCAACCCTTGATAGAAGTACCTATTTGAGTGTAGAAGTGAGGCCGCATCCTATGAGAATTGAGCCACTCAAAGAAACTAAGAAAGTTTACGGTTGAAATAAACACAAACGTGAGAACTCGATAATCTTTTTAGAAGCCATGTGTGTGTTCTATTGTCTCAATTTGCAACTATAGAGGCAGAGTTCAAGACATAGGTCACTCTACAGTTAAGAAACTCGATATAATATACAAAGCCTATGTTCAAGTCTATATTTATATTTATCTTATTTTTTTTATGTAGGGGATTGTTAGATATTTATTTATAATAAATATATTATTCGAAAGAAATAATTAAAATAGCTAAAGTAGCTAATTGGTGAAAAGTGTGAAATTTGTGTGGTCCCATGCAATTATTGAAAGGTCATTGATTGGGCCTTGGAGCCTTAGACTTCTTTGACTAAAATAATATATTTTGTTTGGTTACTTTATCATACTCGGATTTATTTATTAGGTCAAACTAGCCAGTAAATAAAATGACTGTTGGGCTCTTATTGGATAATATTAACAACCTACAAAATTGCAGTTATTCTGTAACATGTTGAGGCAATTATCACTTTTGTGACTATATAAACACATGTCTGCTCTTTGGAAAAATACATCAAAAATTATCATTTTCGTATATTGTGATTCTTTATAGTCAAATTTTATATTTTATCTATTTTTCTAGAGCACACTTGAAAATTTTGAAATCATTTGTGATTGCTACATAAGTAATTTGATCATTGTATCCTGGGAGTGATTGTCCAAAAAGGTCGCAGTAGTTAACGGTGGGCAATTTTACTTTAGGATATTGTGCCTTCACGAGACTCGATGTGTTGATAAGTTTTATTTTCTTCATTTTACTATTTTGCAAGTTACTACAACTAATTATTTTCCAAAATTAGGATAGTTTCTTTGTTGGTATAGTGAAATTGGTGGAGTTCATTTTGATGTTTATATGGAAAATGCACTTCTTGATATGTATGCCAAATATGGGCATTTGTAGGAAGTTGGAGTAGTTTTCAATCGAATTATTGATAAAAATGTGGTTTTGTGGACAACCACGGTTAGTGTGTATGGCAAGCATGTACTAGTAGAATTACCTAAGACCGTTTCTGATCAAATACATGAGAAAAATGCAGTTTCTTGGAATCTCATGATTTTATATTATCTCGAGAACGGTTATTGCATGGAAACGTGGATGTCTTTTCCAAAATGTGTAATTTTGGAATGATTCCTGATGAAACTACTATAGTTTGAACATTTCATGGATTCTAGTTTTCAATTATTGAAGCATCCACATTTTCTTCTGATGGCTTTGAGTCTAGTAGTTATATGATAAATGAAGCAGATAAATGCATATATAGAAAATTTGAAAATAATTGGTGTGATAATTTTCTTATAAGTTGATGATATGCTCATTATGAAAACTAGCTTAGATGTGGTTAATACGACTAAATAGTTTTTGAAAAAAGCACTTCGAAATGAAAGATTCAGGTCCTAGTGTTTCGACTTTAGAATATACTAGAGTGATCGGTAGTCGCATATAACTCATCAAGTGTACAAGACTTGATATAGTATATGCGGTCAATAGACTTAGCAGGTATAATAGTAATCATAATAGTTAACATTGGGATGCTCTTATTCCAATCTCGAGGTATTTAAGATACACTCTAGACTGGGGAATACATTATACTAAATTTCCTATTGTACTTGAAGGATATTGTAATACTAATTGGATTTTCGATACTAGTGAAAGTAAATCTATGAGTGGATATGTATATACTTTAGTAAGTGGTGATGTATCTTGGAAATACACTAAGAAAACATGCATTACAAGATCTACTATGGAGCCTGAGTTCATAGATTTAGAAAATGTAGTAAAGAGGAGGAATGGTTAAGGAATTTCCTTATTGATGTTCCTTTGTGGTCTAAACCTCTTTTAGCTATTTATATCCATTGTAACAGTCAAGCAACATAATGGAAAGTCTAGAGGTATTTGTAAGACATACAATATTGTGTGTTAGCTACTTAAGGATGGGATTAAAGACGTTGACTATGCGAAGTCAAGTGATAATATTGTTGACCCATTAACTAAATGATTAGTTAGAGAGCTAGTACAGAAAACGTCAAGGATGATAGAGTTAAAACCTATTACAAATTAGATTGCCTATAATGGAAATCCAACCTTGCAATTGGAGATCCAATGGAAAAGGTTCAATGGGACAACAAAGTTATTGGAGTGTTCTGTGAGGATACTACATTGGATTTATTCCAAACCCCTCCATATGATGTGTAGTATCAACTGTACAGATTAGAGGATGAGCTAATGTTCTTAATGCTTACTATAGTTGTTACTCAGTGGGGGTGTTTAGATATAGTGCACCCTTGACAGAAGCATTTATTTGCGTGTAGAAGTGAGCCTGCTTCCTATGAGAATTGAGGCTAATTCTCTAAAGCAGTCAAAGAAATTGGGAAGTTCACGGCCAAAATGAACACAATCGCGAGAACTTGATGATTGTTCTAAAAGTCATGTGTGTGTGTTCTATTGTCTCAGTTTGCAACTATCATTGTATAGTTCAAGACATATGTCACTCTATAGTTAGCAAATTCGAAAGAATATACAAAGCCAAGATTCAAGTCAATAGACACCTAAACCTATATGACTTCTACGACACTAGAATAATATTTATATTTATGTTATTTCCTTCATGTGGAGGATTGTTAGATATTTGTATATAATAAATATGTTATTTAAAAGAAATAATTAAATTAGATAAAGTGCTCAATTGGTAAAAATGTGTAATTTATGTGGGAGATCAGTATTTCGATTCACATTCCATGCAATTATTAAAATGTCTATGATTGTGCTTTGGACTTCTTTGATTAAAATAATCTTTTGTATTTACTTTAATCATTTTTTGATTTATTTATTGGGTCAAACTAGCCAGTAAATAAAATGATTGTTGGGCTATTACTGAATGATATAAACAAACCATAAAAATTGCAATTATTCTGTAACATATTGTTGAGGTAGTTATCACTTTTGTGGCAGTATAAACTCATGAATGCTCTTTGGAAAAAATACATCAAAATTATCTTTTTCGCATAATGTGATTCTTCATACTCGAATTTTATATTTTATCTATTCTTCTAAAGTACGCTTAAGATTTTCGAAAGAACTTGTGATTGTTGCACAAGTGATTTTCACTTTAGGATATCGTGCTATCACGAGACTCTATCAGTCGACAAGTTTTATTTTTGTGGGATATAAAATATGTGAAGATTTTCAAGTGTCTGCCATTATTAAAAAACTACCACCTGTTTGGAAAGAGTATAAAAACAGTTTGAAGCATAAGAGAATAGAAATGTCTTTAGAGAATCTGATCAGGATTAGAATTGAGGAAGACGAAAGGATTGCAGAACAGATGGAGAGACCAGATTTGGGTACCAAGGATTATCTTATTTAAGCAAATTTTGATCGTAAAAACTTTGCTAAAAATTTTACCAAGAGTCAAAATTTGAAGTACAGAAATAAGGGAAATAAATTTGTAGTAAAGGAAAATCGATCTAAACCCCAATTCAAAACTAAAACTGTTGGCGATTGTTTTGTTTGTGGTAAAACATATAACTTTGCCCAGGATAATAAGAAAGGAAAAGCTGTGAAAAATCAGACACATATAATAAAGGATGAGAATTTCTCTACTATGGTGACAAAAGTTAATCTAATAAGCAACATGACAGACTCGTGAGTAAATTTTGGAGCTATCAAGCACATTTGCTTCATGAGAGGTACATTTTCTTCATTGACTCTTGTTAGTGATGGAGAATTTCTATTCATGGAGAATGCTTCCCATTCTAAGATTGAGGGGAAAGGAACTGTAATATTTAGATTTACTTCTGGAAATGTTCTCAGTTTGAAAATGTTCTTTATGTACCTGAAATTAGAAAAAATCTAGTGTCTGGCTATATTTTAGTCAAAAGGGGTTTAAGGTTGTATTTGAAAGTGATAGAGTTGTACTATCTAAGGGTGGTTCTTTTGTTGGGAAATGGTATGCAGATAAGAGACTATTTAAACTCAATGTTTTTGAGATAATAATAAAGAGTCTACTTGTTAAGTTTACTTGTTGGATTCTTATGATTTGTGGCATTGTAGACCTCGCCACGTTAATATATGGAAGACGAAAGGATTGCAGAACAAATGGAGAGACCAGATTTGGGTACCAAGGATTATCTTATATAAGCAAATTCTGATGGTAAAAACTTTGCTGAAAATTTTACCAAGAGTCAAAATTTGAAGTACAGAAACAAGAGAAATAAATTTGTAGTAAAGGACAATCGATCTAAACCCCAATTCAAAACTAAAACTGTTGGCGATTGTTTTGTTTGTAGTAAAACATGTAACTTTGCCCAGGATAATAAGAAAGGAAAAGCTATGAAAAATCAGACACATATAATAAAGGATGGGAATTTCTCTACTATGGTGACAAAAATTAATCTAATAAGTAACATGACAGACTCGTGAGTAAATTTTGGAGCTATCAAGCACATTTGCTTCATGAGAGGTACATTTTCTTCATTCACTCTTGTTAGTGATGGAGAATTTCTATTCATGGAGAATGCTTCCTATTCTAAGATTGAGGGGAAAGGAACTGTAATATTTAGATTTACTTCTGGAAATGTTCTCAGTTTGAAAATGTTCTTTATGTACCTAAAATTAGAAAAAATCTAGTGTCTGGCTATATTTTAGTCAAAAGGGGTTTAAGGTTGCATTTGAAAGTGATAGAGTTGTACTATCTAAGGGTGGTTTTTTTGTTAGGAAAGGGTATGCAGATAAGAGACTATTTAAACTCAATGTTTTTGTGATAATAATAGAGAGTCTTCTTCTTAAGTTTACTTGTTGGATTCTTAAGATTTGTGGCATTGTAGACCTCGACACGTTAATATAACTTCTATTAAAAAATTAATGAGTTCGGGAAACATTCATAAGACGAATAATTTACCAAATACAAAATGTGAAACTTGTGTTTAATCTAAGTATGCTAGAAAACCAAGTTGATAGAACTACTTTAGTTTTGAGTCTAATACATTCTAACTTATGTGATTTAAAAGGATAAGTTCTCGTGGTGGAAATCAATATTTTTTTAACATTCATTGACGATGATTCTTGATATTATGACATTTATCTTCTTAAGAACAAGGATGAAAGTTATTCTAAATTTATTTCATATAAAACTGAAGTTGAGTGATTTTAACAAATTCTATGTTGATAATGGTATTATTCATGAGACAACTTCCCTTTGTTCTTCCCAATCAAATGATGTAGCTAAAAGGAAAAATAGAACTCTTAAAGATATGGTCATTTCAATGCTTAACTATTTTGGATTACCTTTAACATGTAGGGGAAATCTCTTCTTACTGCCTATTATATTCTTAATAGAATTACCAATAAGAACAATGATAAGTGTCTTATGAAATGTGGAAGGGTAGAATACCTCCATATAAATATCTTAAAGTGTAGGGGTGTTTAGCTAAAACTTCAATTTCAGCACTTAAAAGAATTAAACTTGGTCTGAAACTATTGATTGTGTTTTTATAAGTTATGCTCTTCACAGTTATGCTTACAGATTTTAAATCATTGACTTCAAAAATAATTTTATTGAAAAGAACATAATTTTTGAAATTAGAGATGTTGAATTTTTTGATAATAGATTTCCTTTTAATAAAAATCTGAAGGATCAAGTAGCTCTGTTAGTGTTTCTCCTAATGTTAGAGAGGAGCTTACTGAATTAGAAGAACCTAAAATCAAAAGGAGCAACAGACTTAGGACCACTACTTCTTTTGGTCCTAACTTTCTATATTTTGGAAGGAAGCTATAAATAATGAATATGATTCCATTATGTCTAATAAAACTTGGGAGTTAGTAGACTTACCTCTAGGATATAAGACCATTGGATGTAGACGGCTGTTTAAAAAAAACTTAAACCTAATGGTTCGATTGATAAGTTTAAAGCAAGTCTTGTAGCTAAAGGCTATAAACAAAAATGAGTTGACTTTTTTTATACGTATTCACATGTTACTAAGATTACCTCTATTAGGATGTTAATTGCGATTGCTTCATTGTATNAATAGATGTCAAGACTGTTTTTTTAAATGGAGATTTAAAAGAAGAGATTTATATGGACCAACTTGAGGGACTTGTGGTAGAAGGTCTTGATGATAAAGTATGCAGACTTAAAAAATCTCTTTATGGACTTAAACAAGCCCCTAAGAAATGACATAAAAAGTTTGATACAATTTTGATATCTAATGGCTATGTGATAAATGAAGCTGATAAATGCATATAAAGCAAATTTGAATATAATTGTGGTGTGATAATTTGCTTATATGTTGATGATATACTGATAATGAGAACTAGTTTAGATGTGATTAATGAGACTAAACAGTTTCTGAAAAAGCACTTCGAAATGAAAGATTTGGGTGTTGTTGATGTTATTCTAGGAATTAAAATATTAACTCATTCCGAAAGAATTACTTTAACCCAATCACATTATGTAGAAAAAGTGATTAAGAAGTTTAACCAATACAATTGTATTCCTGCTAATACATCTAATGATGCAAGCCATCATTTGAGAAAACATTCAGGTCTTAGTGTTTCTGCTTTAGAATATGCTAGAGTGATTGGAAGTCTTATGTATCAATGAATTGTAGACTAGATATAACATATGTGTTCGGTAGACTTAGCAGGTGTTGACCTCAAAAAGTGACCCTAACACGTGGCCAACAGAATATAACTCCGCGTAAGCTCCTTCCTATACGTGGTAACACACCTTTAGTCACTCGTGGCCTTTATTAGGTAAAGGTGGAAGCTGCCGCAAGCACTTTAACGGTCAAGTTAGTGAGTTGGTAAACCAGAGTTGAGATGTTCTATGGTGGTAATCACTAGAACGTGCTTATCAATGTAAATGTGTGTGGACAAGGATAATGTAAAAGGCTAGTGTTATCTTTTCTCCAGGGACCTAGAGCTCCCCTTCCCATGGTGCAAGTGTGGGTATTTATAATGAAAGGAGGTAAGAGGGGAACTGTTAGATGTGGAGCACGTGGCTTCGAATCCTGGATGGGTTGTCCTTTCATAGGCATCAATTCGTCAATCCATAGGTAGGTGTGTATTTAATGCTTCCTGGCACAATAATGTGTGACTTGACATTTTGGAGTCTGCCATATAGGTGTCACATCAATCAGTCTTAAGGATTTGATTTTGAGATCTTTACATAAAAGATCTCCTAGTACATACAGTCGAAGTGGACTGGTTCGTGGCAAAGTTGTAGTCGCATTCTAGATATCTTATTTCCTCATGACTTCAGAATTAGTTTTAGTTAGTCCTATTGGTCAGTCCATTTGAGAAGTGATGAAGTGATGTGGAGTACAAGCTTTAGCATCCTCCACGCGGTGGATGAGTTCAGTTCTTCCACTACGTGTTGGATGAATCCAGTTTGCCTGCCATGTGGCAGATAAATCCAGTTCTTCCACCACGTGTTGGATCCACAAACAAGGTTCAATGGGACAACAAAGTTATTGGAGTAGTCTGTAGGGGTACTACATTAGATTTATTCCAAACCCCTCCCTATGACATGTAGTACCAATTGTATTGATTAGAGAATGAGCTAATGCTCTTACTGCTTACTATAGCAATTACTTAGTGGAGTGTTTGGGTACAATGCACCCTTAATAGAAACACATATTTGAGTGTGGAAGTGAGACTGCTTCCTATGATAATTGAGGCTAATTCTCTAGAGCACTCAAAGAAAATAGTAAAGTTCATGACCGAAATGAATACAACCGCGAGAACTTGATGATTGTTTTGAAAGTCATGTGTGTGTTCTATTGTTCAGTTTGCAACTATAACTGTAGAGTTCAAGACATAGGTCACTCTACAGTTAACAAATTAGATAGAACATATAAAGCCAAGGTTCAAGTTCATAGACACCTAAGCCTGCATGACTTCTACCGTACTCTAGAATAAAATTTACATTTATCCTATTTTTTTATGAGGGGGAATGTTAGATATTTATATATAATAAATATGTTATTTGGAAGAAATCATTAAATTAGATAAAGTGCCCAATCGGTGAAAATTGTGGAATTCATGTGGGAGGTTTGCGGTTCAATTCACATTCCACATGATTATTAAAAGGTCTATGATTAGGCATCATGGCCTTGGACTTTTTTGATTAAAAAATATTTATTTATTTATTTTAATCATTTGAGGATTATTTACTTGATCAAACTAGCCAGTAAATAAAATGAATGTTGGGCTATTATTAGATGACATTAACAACATATAAAAATTGCAGTTATTCTCTAACATAAGGTGAAGGCAGTTATCACTTTTGTTGCTATATAAACACATGTCCGCTCTTTGAAAAATACATAAAAAATTATCATTTTCATTTACTGTGATTCTTTATACTAAAACTTTATATTTTATCTATTTTATGGAGTACACTTGAGTGCTCTGAAATCATTTGTGATTGTTGCACAAGTGATTCTCAACACATATTTGTAGACAAAGACTTCATTTTTCCTCTTATCGAATGGTAAATATTTCTCAGAACATGGAGTGTAAATCAAACTCAAGGATAACAAACATTGTCTAGAATTTCTTTTAGATTCGAACCCATAACAAATGATAGAACTAGAATAGATATTTTTGTTTCCTACTCACACGAGCTCATATCCTTGGTTTTCTATCAATCTCTAATTCCGGTGTTCCCTCCAATCAAATATTATAGTGTTAGATTAGATCGAAATTCCGTTATGGTCCAATTATTATGATCAATTATAACTATCGGAACTTTGCAATATTTGATTTATCACAATTCTGTATTTCATATTTGGAATTTACTTAATCATAAACAGTAGAATTTAAAAAATTTCAATTCCCACCAAGGATCATTGTTGTGTTTAGAAAGAATCTGTGATAAGAATTATACATTTAATTAATTCTACAAATAACAATTTTAATCTGTAATCCACAACTATCCAATTGTCCAACTTCTAATGAAAATCCACATGGGAAATAAGAATGAGAGATTTAGGGTTTTTAGTTTCCTGTGATAGTAAGATAATGAATTGTGTGTTATGATTTCTCAAACTTTAACAGCTTATTAATGGAAGTTCAAGAAGGTTTGGCTCGACACTTGAACTTAAATTGGTCTAATGTTTAATTTAATTTAGTCCATTAATTAATTTGGCCCATTAATAAGTAAGTCAATTAGTTAATTATACAAGTGTCAGACACTTGTCTATTAAGTAATTAGTAATATCATTTTTATAGTTATTCTTTTGTGTGTGACCCATTAGGTTTTTGATTATGATACCTATCGACGAAAATTATTATTTTGATATAATCAAAATAAGATAAATTAAAACACCATTTTAATTTATCATTAATTCATCTAAATTAATTAATTCATATTTGTGATCCCAGATTGACATCTAACAATAAATGAGGGTATCACATGTGACGAGAAATGTCATGTTGTATGACAAAATCAAACTTGTTCATTTACATGAAACTATATTCCCTTTATCAATATGATCCAATCAATTACGAGATATGAAGTGTGTCAAACTCGATTATCGATCATATCTTTCATCCCACTATTAAATCAATATTTTTTTTGACTTATGAGTACACCTTGGTCAAGAATTTTGTTATCAACTTAACTGAATGAATTGTAGATCATAATCTCTTACTAACAAATTATTAATTGACCATTCACAATTTTCATATAATTCTTAACATGTCCGAACAATATCCTATTAGTGACTCTTGACAGAGCAACATTCAACATCACCAAAATATAACTGTCCTCATATAAAGCACTATGATGACCTCAAGTTGAAGGACCAATTCTACTACCGAATGTTAGAGATTAACCACTAACATTTAAGTAGTTATCCATCTAGAATATCTCCAGTTGGTCTCTAGTATTTTGTTCTCTTAACAAAACATTTGCATGTTAATTTAAGTGTCATCATACTTTATCTTATGAGATCAACTACTTACTTCACAAGTAAGAATCATGTGTGATTGTCTATCCGTAATAACGATATCCGTATCTCATTATTACTTGCAAACACTGATGATTTAAGATCAGTCATATGTAATTTATATCTCGCCGTCACAACTTGTAAGATGACTTAATTGTTATCACAGTATAAAAGTATATGATCAGCAATGTTAGGAACTACTCCAAGTTCATTAATGAACTTCTTGATCCATATTGCAACTCTTTGCTGCTTCTGAATCAATGGTATATTAGGCTTCTGGTATTGAATCAATTTCATGTTTCGAACATTTCCAATTAACTGCACAATTATTAGGAGTAAACATATATTTTGGTTGAGACTTGCTATCTTCTAGTCTCATAGAAGTTAGCAACAGTATATCCTTGAACTCTCAATTCATTTTCTCCGTATAAAAAATTTCTTAAAATTTTATCTACGTAGATTGGAAGAGGTCAAGCAATCTTCTAGATCCATCTCTATAGATCAAGAGTATTTTCTCATATCTTTCATGGAGAAATTCTTTAATAACCATAATTTCATAGTGATGTTGTTTCCTATTAATAATATATCATCTACATAAAATATCAGGAATACGACAAGCGGGTTGCCCAAGGTTCAAACCTTGTTTATGTACATCGAGCTTATCACAAATTTACTGGCCTCTTGCGATCTTTTTAAGACAACATTTGAATTTCCATCTATATAATTAGTAGGTTCATCATTCTTGATTAGTAATGCATGATTAATAATAATGGATTCATACATTCTAGGAGGTCGAATGATCCTACAAGATTTATACGGAGTTGACGTGTCCTCAGAAATCTATACTTCCTGATCAAAAGTATGTCTCTTAGCAAGTATGGGATCAGACTCAAGTTCATCTACTTTGTCAACTATATCTGTGAATTCTTGAAATCCTTCAAGATCTTTTTTACTCCCACTGTCCTCTCCTGGAAAGAACCCTTTCTTTAGGAATACGACATGTTTTGAGAAGAACACTTTTTTTCTCATTGGAGTTATAGAATTGATATCCAATTGTTTCTTTGGGATATTCCACAAACATGCATTTATTGAATTTAGCATCAAGTTTATCCGATACAACATGCTTCACATAAGCATCACAACCACAAATTTTAACATGAGACAAGTTGGGTCTTCGCCTTTCCATAACTCGTAAGGAGTTTTGTCAAGAGGCTTAGATGGGACTCGATCTAGTGTGTAGCGCACATCATTTAATACATGACCCCCAAAATGATTTTGGAAGGTTTCCATAGCTAACTATTGATCGCATCATATCTAATAGTGTGCGATTCCTTCATTTAGACACACCATTATTTGCGTTGAATATGGCGGAGCCCATTGCTAGAGAATCTCATTCTTTTTCAGATAATCTAAAAATGTACCTCTAAGATATTCTCCTCCTATATCAGATCTAGTGTGAGAATACTTTTACCTAATTGTTTATCTACTTCTACCTTGAATTCCTTGAACATTTCAAGATCTCCATTCTTGAAATTTATGAAGAATATATGACCATTTCCGAAATAGTCATCAAGAAATGTGATGAAATGAGAGACACCTCATCTAGCATTAATTGACATTAGTCCACACATATCAATATGAATTAGGCCCAGTAATTATGCGGCTCTTTCTCTTTTTCAAGTAAAAGTGAAATTGATCATCTTGTCTGATACGCATGATTCACATTTGTTTAATGATTCGAAATCATTTGAACCAAAATATCCATCTCTATGTAATTTGAAAATGAATTTTTCATTTATGTGACCAAGTTTGTAATATCAAATAGAGGTAGTATTTAGGTTATCACTTTTATACCTTTTAATTTCTATACTCATTATAGAATACTTAGTATTTAGAATATAAATGTCATTTTATAATATACCATAACAATTAAGATATTATCAAGATAAAAGAAACAATAATTGTCCTTAACATTAAAATAATATATGTCCAAACATGAAATTTAAATAACGTTCTTTGTTATGGTGTAAACAGAGTAATATTTATTTAATTCTAATACTAAGCCTAAAGGCAATCACAAACGGTATGCTCCTATAGGCAATGCATCTCATTTTCAACGTGCAAATCAATTTTTCCCTTTTGCATTGGTTTACTTCTATTTAATTTCTACATATTTATACAATATGAAATCCATATCTCATATATAATACCCAATAAGTTAATGAAGTAGACATAAGTCTCGTAGTTTCTCTTCCAATGATCTTACATTTCACAATGATATCAAGGGTCATCAGACTTGATGATGTCCTTATTTGCTTTGACTGCCTTAGCCATCTTATATGCTTTTTCAAAGCCTCCTTTAGACTTCCTCTTAAAGTCGTTAGAGGAATTAATGACTAAGACTTGCCCACTACTAACTTTAATATTGGGCTTAATGGTTTTAAGTATGTTTAGCAACTCGAGTTTATTCATATCAAAATTCATAATTAGCAATGAATAACACTCTGGCAGAGATTGCAGAACCAAGTCAATATTTTTTTCATGGTCCATAACTGAACTCAATTGAGATAACTTCTCAATGTAGCCAACATTTTCAACACATGAATACTGACTAAAGATCCTTTGACATTATGCACTGGTATAGTTGCTATAAAATCTCATATATTTTTACACGTGATTGTTCATCATTCAACTCCTTGAGATGAAAAATCATTATGCTAACATTGATACCCTCATGTTGCTTTTGTAACTGAGGTGACCTAGCTGCAAGCATCACACATGGTGTGGTACTATCAGCAACACTGTATTTATTATAGCAGCTTTCTCTTCTTTAATCGAGTCATCAACATGTGTCTCTGGAAATGACTACTCAAAGACATAACCAATTTTCTCAGGCTTGAGAAATTTTTTTAGATTGTGGTGCTAATCAAGAAAAGTTGACATGGTTTTAGCATCCAGTATGCCTCTCAAATTCATATAGTTGCTCGTAATTCAATAAATGTGAATGACGAAAAATAAAATAATAATATATAGAAATGCATCAATTAATTTAAAATGATCTTTTATTAAATTAATTATGCTCTCATTATTTAACTCAAATTTATGACCCTCTTACATAAATTTATGGAATCCTTAATTCTCAGTGGGCTAGGATCTCATTCGTCATATTAAGGCCTTGAGTATACTAAACAAGCCTTAATAAAATATTTAGGTATATAATTTTATCAATTGTATCTCTATACAACTTACAGATCATTAAACTGATAACTATTTGTCTTTATACATCTTACGTGTTAGATTAACATGCCTTGAGAATTTATCTCCTTGAGTGTACTCAATAAAAGATAAAGTTTAGTTCAGTTAGACCCATTATTTAGAAATATTTAATATTTCATAGTGTTAAACATATTCATAATAGACTAGCCTTGAGTATACTTAACTAGCTGAGACAATATATGACTTTCATTTTTCACTATAATGATGAAAAACGAAAAATAAATTGACTTAATATTTCAGTGAGTGATTTTCACGCGAAGGCCTCATCATAATAATTATATATTTTTATTATACATTTAATATGCAAATAAAGATACATATAATAGTGTAGATGATTATGGACTTTTATTATCTAGTCCTATCGAGCAATAAAGAAAATTAATTGGCCAATTCCTAGGGAACATAACATTGAATCATACAATGTTTCATCTCTAGGATCTCCTCCCCTTCTTGTATCTCCAATTAGTCTGCAACCTATATCATATACTAGTTGGTACGCATGCTTAAATATTTGGACACGTAGACCCATAATAATGATAATGGACTTGTAGGTCCAAAATTGTTAAGAGCTCACTAGCCCATAAAACAACAAGAATAAGAATAACCATTCAATACATCAACATGTTCGAGTCCATAGTCATCCACTAATTAAATATCCATCATATAAATGCATTACTATATAGTATCTAATATTATATGCCAACATATTTCAAATCTCTAACAATTAAGATTATCTAAACTAATTTAGATATATAGATCAGAATAACTAATTAGTTTAATTAGCGAGTTTATTTAATTAAAATAAAATTTCAATTAAATATCAAATTATTAATTTCAAAATTATAGAGAGGATTTGTTTAATTAAAATCAAATTAGAGTCAAACTCTAATTCCATATTTTTAAAAAATTGAGCAGAACAATTTAATTAAAATCTAATTCTAATTAAATGTCAAATTAGAGTCAAACTCTAATTCCAAAAATATATTAGGGTGTTTTTGTAAAAATACTAACTTTGCATGGATATGCAAGAACAAACCATTTTTCTTTGAAACATTCGTATAACGAATTCACTAGGAACTTGTTTGGTAAATGGAATATATAGAATTATAATCAATCAAATATTACAAAGCCTCGTTATTTATTACTAATCAGAATTGGACCATAATGGAATTTTGGTCACATATTGATTGAAGTAGATTCCGCTTTTTGATCAACCAAAACCCTTTCCAAACTGTACAAGCTTATTTCAAAGCATACGACTTTCTGGATGATCATTTTTGGAAGGAAGCGCGTGTGACCTGTTTATTTCAAGAATATGTTGGATCCAACCCGGGACCATTTTCTTTTTAATTTAGGATAAAACTGTTAAATGAATTATAATTCAATTTATGGTCAAAGTTTAATATTTAAGTTAAAATCTAATTTTAATTATAAAATAAAAGTCATCAATTTTAAATAAAATTTTAATTGTGTCAAAATTTAATATAACGTCAAATTCTTTTGAAATCCAAATTTAAAACCTTTTTCAAAATTTATATTCAAAACTCATGAAAAAATTGCATTCTGACCCTGATTTAACATTATAAACATGCCCTTCAATTTCATAAATTACACAACAAGTTGTTTTTCTTAAAATTGTAAACTAACCTTTATTTTTAAATTCTAAACAAGCACCTCAATTTCACAAATTGCAAACAGACATTGACTTTAAAGTTGCAATATAACCCTTGAAATAATATTGCAATCAAGACCTATAATTTCATAAATTGTATATGAAGCCCTCATCAAAAAATTGTTTTACCCGATTCGAAAACCTTAGAGGAATCATCTCTTCTTCATCTTTTGGTGCCAATTTTCGTAGGCACCACAATATCAGCCTCCACAGGCACCATCGCTATCAAACAATAGTAGAATGCACAACTACAATAGCCAACACTGCTTTTGCAACAGCATCACAAGTTGCTGTAAATAGCAGTCGACATTGTAGCGATGAGTAGCGGCGAGCGCCGTTGCCACAGTAGCTTAGGAGTCATGTTGTGCGCTCTTAGTTGCCACGAGCCACCAGTGATGAATGTGGCACTTGCCGCTAGCTACTTTTCCTGATCCAAGTTTTAAAACAAACTTTTGAAGATAATTAAACAATCAACCACGGTTGGGAATTTGGTTTATCATGTACAATGGAATTTAAACAATTTCAATTCCCACCGAGGATTTTCTTCGTATTTAGAAAGAAATTATGATAAAAATTATACTTTTAGTTAATTTTGCGAAGAACAATTTAGATCTATAATTTGCAGCTGTTCAATTGTCCAACCTTCAATAGAAATATACACATTGAACAAGAATGAGAGAATTATGAGTTCTCTTCTCTTGTGATAGCAAGATAATGAATTGTGTGTTATGATTTCTCAAACCCTAACAGATTATTAATAGAAGCCCAAGTGGGTTTTACCCGAAACTTAAACTTTATGTGGTCCAACGTTTAATTAATATAACCAATTAAACTTGGTCCATTAATTAATCTAATTAATTAATTTGATCAATTAATAAGTAACTCGATTAATTAATTGTACAAGTGTCCAACACTGTCAATCAATTAATTAGTAATATTATTTTTCTAGCGATCCTTTTGTGTGTGACCTGTTAGGTTTCCGATCACAATGCCTTACAATGTAAATTATTATTTTGATCTAATCAAAATAAGATAAATTAAAACACCATTTTATTTATTAATAATTCACCTAGATTAATTTAATTCATAGTTGTTGTCCTACATTGACATCCAGTAATGTGTTTGAGCAACACGTGCAACCAAAAATGTCACATGGTACGAAAAAATCAAACTTATTCATTTACCGTGAAACTATATTTCCTTCGTTAATATGATCCGATCAATTACGAGATATGAATCATGAAAATCTCAATTATCGATCATATCTTTCATCCCACTATTAAGTTAATGTAAGTCAAAAACTCTTTTCGACTAATGAGTACACATGGCCCAGAATTTCGTTATCAACTTAACTGAATAAAATGTAAATCATAATCTCTTACTATTTAAGAACGATGAATCATCTATGACCATTCACAACTTTCGTACGATTATTGACATACTCGAACGATGTCGTATTAAAGGCTTTTAACAGAGCAATATCCAACATCACCAAATATGACTATCCTCATATAAGGCACTATGATGACATTAAGTCAAATGACTAATTTCACTATCAAACATTAAAGATTAACCACTGACACTTAAATAGTAATGTGGGTTTGTTTAAGTGTTACGACACTTAGCTTATGAGATCAACTATTTACGTCATATGTAAAAAATGTCACACATGATAGTCTATCTGTAATAACTATATTCGTATCTCATTTTTCATTACAACCACTGATTATTTAAGATTCAGTCATATGTAATTTGTATCTCACAATCACAACTCTTTGTGATTAACAAATTACCAAGACTTGAATCTACGGATTCTATTATTTAATTTATTAGAACATTAATTCAATTAAACAATAGATCTTGCCATAAATATGCATTAATTATGTTATGCTACGACAACCCTTTGTCAATGGATCTGCAATTTAATAACTTATGGAAATTCATTCTTTCTTTACGTCATTTCACTTTATTATCTTTCTATTGAGATAAT